>JAYRBV010013836.1:0-13081 GCA_036023255.1 Mitrocomella polydiademata
TTTTCTGAACATTGTTATCACGTCATAGTGACGTTTTGTTAACTCATTTGGGAGGGACATTTTGGAAATTTAAGGTTTCTGAACGTTGTAAATGTCCTAGTGACGTTCGAGCATCAATAAAAGCGGAAGGGGGTTAGGTACATCCCTAATGTCAGTAGTTGCGTGTATGTTTACTTCGGTCACTTCTTTGCGGCCTCTTGGGGTCTGATGGAAAAAGAAATGAATTTTTCTTCTTCTTCTTCTTTTTCATCTTCATCTTCTTTATTTTGGTCATTATTACCATCTATCGAATAATTTTCCTCCTGTTTTCTTATTCATATTGTAATTCTTTATATTTTTTCATCTTTTTCTTTTCATCCCCTCACATCACATGTAGAGTGCTAAAGGAAAACTATTTAAATATTTTAGTTAACGCGCATTATGTCATGCCGGGCTTAACCAACGAACAAATTTCGGTTTGTTTAGACGCTTCACTCTTAAGTTGTTAACATATCACTCTAGGAGCTTTTATAATACGTTTTCTATGATTCGCACCGAGTTTTTTTTCTTTTCCTTTCTTACTATGCACTCGTAATGGTTCCCAGTGTTTTCGCTTTGAAAATAACATTGAGGATTCTCTCTATGCTTAATTTGGTTTCGTTATTGTTGCGTTGTGAGAGGCAACTGTGCCTTTACAATGGGCCAGGGCGATACGCGCTACAAGTGATTATACTGTACAAAGTTTAAAAAGAAACAAAATAAAAACTACACATTTTCTCCTTATGTTTCTCACAGGCAGGAATAGACAAAAAGAAAGAAAATAACTCAATACACGAAGAAGAGAAAGAGAGCAGAGAAATGGCGCGCAAAATCGCTGAAATTGTTCAAGTTCATTGACATTATCTAATTCCAACCGTATTCTCAATTATTTTTATATAGTTGGTTCTTCATATTTTTTTTCTATTTTTGCACCAAAAAAAACAAAAACACAAAACTCTAATTTATTTTTCTTATTTTTTTTTTACCCATCTCTCTGTTCCAAGTCGGCGGGAAGTCCCCATTGTTCGCTGAAATTGAAACGTTTTAGAAGGACAATAAAAGAGCTTTATCCCACTAATTTTAATAAATTTGTGTAAATCAGGAGTAGAAAATTAGAACGGATGATTATGTTATTCTCTCCGCTTTCCTGTCCAAATCTATAGCCTTGTTTAACATGTTTAATAAACTGGGCAGGGCCAGCCTCATATGTTACAATATGTTTTCTAATCTTCCCATTTTCACCCTGTTTTCTCTACAAATACAAAATTGTGGCATAAATTAATCTTCTAATATCTACCCTTCTAATCCTTTACTGTTAAAGGACTTCCAACTTTTATTTTTTTCCCCTTCTCTTTGAAAAAAGGAGTGGTCACGTGATGCAAAATTACGTCATTCTGTTCAAAAATATGTTTGTTTCTTTTAGGGGTATTTGGGGTATTTTTTAAGTAAAAAGATTAGTAGCAGATTTTTATTACTTAAAAATATTTATAATACTATATTACTTTATTATTTAATTACTTTTGTTTTATGTTTCCGGACTGTTACCTTAAAGTTGAAACCTTTCTTAAAATACCTTGAATAAATAAAACTACTGAAAATTTGTACAGATTCAAGAAATTATACCCCCGTCTGCGAAAAAAATCTAAAAAGTAACATTGTTTTCAGGCAACTTATCTTTAATTTATAATGTGCCCTTAAAGTTTACACAAACATATTTAGCGTTTGGGTAAACACCTTGAATTGGTACTTATTGAATGTTTGTTAGAAGTTGGTTACTGGAAGTTAAATGCAAGCGGCTGCAGTCCTATTCACGACAAAGAGAATGCATGTATTTTACAGAATGCTGTATTGTTACCAAACTGACAATATTTACATAAACAATAATTTCTATTTGTGAAAAAATGTAGAAAAATTGAACAAAATGAAAACTGAAAAACATAAAATTTTGTTTCATTTTCACTTTTTTTTCTTTTGTAAATATTTTATAATTATTGATTTGAAATTTTTTCAATTTTTCGAAGTATTTGGACATTGTAAATGTGCGTAATTGAAATGTCAAACTATTCTTAAACCACGATTGAACACTTTGGCATAGTCTAGCATCCTCTCTCTTTCTCTTTCTCTCTCACATTCTCGCTCACTCCAATGAAGTTTTAAAAAGCGAACCATCCAGAACAATCTCTCTTTATGCTCCAGAAACCTCGGAGCAGCACCTTTACATTCCAATAAAAACTTTGGTGAGGGTTTAAGTAATTCACTTTAAATTATACAAGGTTTGTCAGAGAATATATATATATTTATATTTTTTTTTTTAAAGTAGCATTTTTAATGAGATAAAATTTAAGGGGTATAAGGCTATTAGGTTATTTCTAAATTATGTTTTCAATAAATTTCGATGATAATGTTGAAAAGCATAATTATTCTCCCAAAAAAAGAATTCGCATTTATAATTGTATATACATTTTTCTGTGCACCTATCTTCATCAACAGCCCTAACTTTTAATCAAGTCAATTAAAGATGGTAAATCTTTGTCAGTGTCTTGTCTATAGCTGTAACACCCCAAAAGGTGAATAAACCTTTTATATATAGAACATTTTATCTAGTACTAAATGAAATACCGGAAAAGGTAACACAATTATATATTTTTATCTCCGCGCAAGTAAAATAGATAAGCTAGAATGAAAGAACTTCTTGTTGAAACTAAAGGAGTTTCCTTGGACTCAGCAAGGGGTCAATCAGGTCGTTTCATTTCTATATTTTATTTGTTTGAATAAAATAAAGGAAAAATAAGAGTGGAGAAAAATGTTATCCCTTGGTTTGTTTACGAGGTGTATTATTGTATTTTGTGGACCAAAGATAAGGAAATACGGTAATAGAAACTAGTTTTGTTTTTATTCTCTTCATTTGAATTCTCCATCTATTTGGTAAAATCCTCTGTTATTTTTTCTCTCACATTTCTTGAGAGGGGAAGAGTATTAAATATTGAAAGGTTCGATGGATGAGATCATTCTGATAAAACAACAAAAAGTTTGGGCCTGGGACCTTAAAATTGTTCTTAATTTTTCATCATGATTTGATAAGTGAATTCAAAGTGGAAAATGTACAAAAGAATTCTTTGTTTTGTTTTTTATTTAGGATTCGAGTCCCCTCAATGAATCCCTTTTTGCCTTTTTACCCAAAAGATCTGAATCGTTGGCCTTTGTTTTCCATTGTGACGTCACATGTGTTGTGTTTATTAAGTTAATCATTTATTTATGTTTGTGTTCATTGTTTTTGTTTTGGTTGTTTATATCTAAATAATTTGCCCATTTATTTCATTGTACATTGATATGTAATTTAATGAAATTTTCATATCCCTAAGAAAAAAAAATTCCTCTCAATCCATCGCATTCTTTCCCATTCATTTTTTTCCCATGATAAATAAAACCAAAAAATTAAAGAACTAAAATTCAAAGTCAATCATACGTCCATTTTACATCCTGATTTCTAGAATTTTGCACTATAAAAGGTTCGTCATTTACTTTTCATTGTCAAATTTTTCTTTTTTTTACCTTAACAATTTTCCTTTTATATACCCAAGGAAATTTCCGAGAGCAAACTTGAAGAGAAAGAAAGGGCTTTGGTTTCTTAGAAAAGTTGAAAAATAATCTGTAAAATCATTCTAAAATTTGATTACTGTATGCAGAAGGAAGCAAAAAAGTGTGTTTGCCAACTTTGCTTAAATAATGTGATTAAATTACGCGCGATTTATGTCTGCTCGTGTCAAAATGAAGAAAATTTATGTTTCTATACGTTAGTTCTCCACTCAGATATTTTAACGTTTCAAAATCGGCAGCAAGCATTATAAAAATCATTTAGTAGAGAGAGACCGAAACAATGGAAATACAATATAGGATGGAGGTTTTTTTTTGATACACATTCTGTAGATTGGTGGTACATTTTATATACAGTCTCGTCCATGTTATATTTCATTTTTTTTTTTTTTTTTTTTTTTTAAGTATTACGGGGGGAATACGCTAAAGATTTTTCAATATCGAATAAACAGCAGCTAGCTATCTAACAAAACTCCCCTTTTCCGTTCGTCTCGCCACGTTAATTGTTCGTACGCGCGCGCGTCACACCAGTCCGCTAAAGTGGATCAATCACATATCTCTCTTGGAGTGAAATATCCTTTTATGGTCATAAGGACCCCGCAGAGAATTTCCCTTATATGGTAGTGGTTGCATAGCGGTGATGTAGACATGAGAGGACCCCAACCAAGCCAATCTTTTACACTCTATGAGTGGTTGAGCATCTAACACCGCCCAGTGTCAAGTTTGCGTTTTCTATACCCCCGAGGGTGATTGTTTTAACTTTTACAGTAGCGAGCCTTGTTGTCTGTCGAATCGTGTTAACTTTATAGTAGCTAGCCGTGTTTTAAAACTCTTCGATTGTAAACATTTGATACGGAGTATGTACAGCAAGGAAGCTTGCTTAGAGGTTTTCCGTCTACAGTTTTCCTGTCAAAAAGTCCATATACAGTTTGTCTGATTCGAAGAAATCTTGTACAAATTAAAAAAAAAAAAAAAAAAAATATCATAAAGCGAAAAGAAAAATCAGTAAATCAAGGAAAATTCAAAGAAAAACATTTAAAAAAGTCTAAAATCAACAAATTAATTCGTACAATATTTTTTTGAGCGCTGTACGCCTCTGTCTTCGTATAGATACTGATTCCCGTGTTCCGTTTTCCCCGTTTTCCCTGATTTTCCGATATTTCTCGATATTCCCGTAGAGTCTACTTATCAAGCCTATAAAGATACGAGAAGCCTTATTTCTACCCATGCACGGGAGAGAAGCGTCATTACTGTGTGCGGTTTCGAAATGCATAATGCGTTTGATTAGGAATATTTGCGAGTTTTTCTTTAATGGGGTATTGCTCGCTGGAAAAATCGAGATGTTGTAAGCCCTTCTGAATTGTTTCCTTGTGTACAGGGTGTTTCAATGAAGGTACTACTTTAGGCAGATAAAATAAAAGAAACGATAGCATTAAAAAATAATCCCAGGATTTGTGTTTAAAATTTATGTTTTGATTATGTAAATATAATCTTTATTTTTCAGGAGTGTTCATATTTTTTGCTTACAAAAACGCACACTGTAGATAGAACATCGTCAAGAAGTGATGGTATTAAACGACCTGCTATTTTTTCTTTCCTAACATCGGCACTGTGGTTTAAGTTTCCATTGTCGGTACATGATTACATGCGCGTGATTAAAATTCAGCAGCGGACGAATAAACGAACGGGCGGAAGATCGTGAGCACACGATATACTGTAAGGTCTTAATCTTGCCTTAAAAAGAGAAATGTATTGATGCGATGGAAGAAATTCCGGCTTCCCGACCAATGTCCATCGTTTGGTTATCTTTCCGACGTTTTAAACAGGTCCCAAAATAGCCTTTGCGCTGGGTTCAAAATGCGCTCCCAGGCCCTGCTTGTTATGAATGAAAACGCGAGGTAGAATGATTGTTTTTGGTCAGATTTCTGCGTTTGTTTTCGTTTATTCAGTATCAACAGTCGGTTGGTATCGGGTCTAATCTTTCTCAGTTGAAAGGTCTGTACTGAAACTGTGATGCGCTATTTTTTTTTACTTTTCTCATCTCGAATTTGTTTTGTTTCGCGATGGGGGACCTGCATCGAGGTCAATTGATATGTCGACTTTTATAGTCATCGTTGTCACTTTTCTTCTTGTCATTCCTTGTAATCCGTAACGGAAGCAAAGAAAAAACTTTTCTGATGGTTCGAATGTCATTGGGGTGTACAGTGTGTCCATTAGGGGTCAGCACAGTCTGAAGGGAAAAGTGATAAAAGGGAAAGAGCTTTATCAGAGTTTAGAAAGATCTGGCTTGTAAACTTCTTTCTCGGAGTAGACATTTCAAAAGAGTCAAAATGAGAATCTTACACACTTATATGAGGAAATATAATAGGGACACTTACCACCGTTGTACATGACTAAATAACACGGATGGGAGTTGGCAATTTCTTTCCTGCGTTATAAAGGAAAGAAAGTTTTGGGAGGTTTCATTTGAAAGGGTTTGCGGGACTAGACTTTCCCGGGTAATAGGGCAAAAACACAAAGCACCGCAGTTTCTTCCTTCATATTGGGTCTTTTATTTTCTTAAACATTTCAAAAAGGGTCAACAGGAGAGTCGTTACTTTAAAGGAAAGAATTATTTTGGGAAGGTGTCATTTGAAAGAGTTCGCGGGAAAAGACCACAATTTCTTCCCTGTAGCCACCATACTGGTCCTTCATTATCTTAATCATCAAGATGAACAACCCTTTTCCAATTTTTAATCACCCACGAAAATGTGTAGGTTATGTGATAGTTAACTTATCGCTTCCCTCTCCTCTTAAGAGGTGATTTAACTCTTAAAATTCTTTTTTTTTTCTTACGTCATAAAAACTGTCAGTGCGGCAAAAAGTACGGCGAGATTCAAATTTATGACGTGTGACCTGCTGAATCATTCAAAAACCGGGGGTAATATAACATCTATTTTTCACCTTTGTTTTCATAGAAACATAATATAAAATTTTAAATCAACACTGACCGTGTCATGGTTTGGACGTTTTCCGAACGTTATCTATAGTCAATGTCTATTGTTAAGAGGTATACACATTAAGTGGGACAATCACGATGAACTTAGCGGCTAACTTTTTCATTATTATAAATTCTCTTAAATTAGCGGATCATGGACCATAATTAACGGCTAAACTGTATACATGCATTCATTTGTTAAGCATCAATCATCTATTTATAACGGTGCGCGGTTTTGTCATCGATAATTACCAATAAACTTGATTACTTTGAAAATTAACAAAAATTATCTTATAATTACACGATTGTTTTAGTATTCACAACAACTTGTTAATTGAAAGCTATATCGTTTCATTCAACATAAATGTACCGCGGAAAATTTTTCCGCCTTTTGACACCATTTATTTGTGCCAAATCGTTAAATTAGGGATGATAGATGATTAATTAACCCTTGGATATGCTCTTGAAATATCTACCGCTAATGACATAATTTCTTGTGCCAAATCGCTAATTTTGAAGATAATAGAGAAGGAATTAGGTTGGATACGCGCTCTTAGAATATTCGCTGCTTGTGACACCATTTTTACGTGCCAAATTGTTAGTTTGGAAGATGAAAGAGCCTTGATACGCTCCTGGATATGCATATCTAAATACCTCGCAAAGATAAAGATTTTTTGTGTGCCAGTTCGGTAATTTTGAAGACGATAATTAAGGATAAACCTGGATACGTACTTGGAACATTGATTTCATTTATCACCATGGGGGTGGGGGAGGGGGAGTAAAGCTCTTTTATTGAAATGATTCGCATCTACTTCATCCACAAAGAACAGATAATGTATTTCCTGTTTACGTAATGAAATGATACCCGCCCGTCCGCCCTCAACAATTCACGTGGGATTGGAATGAGAATCGAAGTTGCCAATAATTTCAGAACTAGAATTTCTTAATTGTCTCTTAAATATTAATTTATTTATCGTTTATACCTCCCTTGACAGTCCTTCCTTACAGTGTACTTTTTTTACCTATGACCAATGAACTGCAGGCCCTTTTTATTAATTTTCTGTTTCCGTAAAATGTAGATATCTACTTTAAAAAAGCGAAAAATCCCATGATCATGATCATGATCCCATGATCGCTAAACGACTAATACAAGTTATAAATTTTCTTTCTCTAGAAGTCCTACGAAAATCCAAATCTTTCAGAAATATTTTCCTTAGAACATTGGGTGTATTTTTACACAGTTACAGGTTTTTCTTCTCTCTGATAAGGGCGTAATCCTCTTTGTTGCAAAAAATCTCTAAATCAAAAGTATGATTTTCTGTGCAATCTTTCATAATTTGTACAGATACGATCAATTTCGAAGGGTTTTAGTCCTGGAAATAGTAGAAAAAAGGTGAAAGTGCCAAAGCAATTTTTGGGTGTTTGTCTGAAATATCAATTCTCGATCCATTCCACAAAGCACATATTCAAGATAATTTAATCATAAAATAACGCGCGCACTTAATTTTCACATGAAAAGTCTAAGGGCCAACATAATGCTTTTTAATACAAGCAACAAAAAAAAGGAATGTATTTCATCAGAAAACCTAGCGGAAATTCCATATTTCCTCACTCTATTCACCGTGTATGACATGACTAGTCTCAAAACCCTACAATGTGTTCAGGAAATGAAAAGTTTCATCGAGAAAATGGTAACCCACTGCGTCCTATATATCCCCTTATATCCTAACCGGAAGCATATCGCTATCTGATTACCCAATCAACATTACGTTCTCGTCACGGGGGTTTCGTTGGGGATGAGTGTTTACTGTTTCTCGCTGTGTGTACGCGCGGTGGGCTTGCTACCAACTCCTCACTTATAGTAGATTGTCCTGTAGTTTGATTGATAAACACAGAGGTGATTTATTCCCTTATAAAATGTTTTATTTCATGTGTATGCTATGCTATAGCTCTGTTGGCTCTTTTTTTAAGAAAATTTATAAAGCGTGCTCCTTAGAGATTACTTTCACGACACATACACATACAACCATACATATTTATGCTAGAATGATAGTTAGAATAAAGCTTCCACGGTATAAGAAAGTTTAGCGGTTCGTTCAAATAGACCAGGATATGCAGCATATCCTGGTCAAGCTTGTTTTGTCATTGTTGAACTGCAGACTTCAGGTAATCGAACTGTTGCGCTGTTGCGATCCAGGCACTCATCATTTATAGTTGTTTGTCCTGTAAAAGAGGTTTCTCTTACATATAAATCAGTGTATTGGGCCTTTTTTTTAAGAGATTCATGTGAGAGACATCCACATAGTACGTACGCATCAAAGGGGGGAGTCCCCCATGTCCTGCGAAAAGTGTACGCTAGGGTAAAAGCTACAGTAAAATATAACGTATGTTTCGTACTAGGGGGGAGGGGGATGGGGTCCTATTTTCGCAATTCTTTTGCGTACGTACTATATGGATGCCCCCATAGCGTGCTCTTAAAGGAAGTAAGGATATTTACATCAGAGTCTAGTCTACTCGTTATAACGTTTCGGGCTTTTTGGCCCTACTTATGGTCCAAGGAGTTCCTGTGGAATACTGAACAATGCACAGGTTTAAAAGGGACTAATCCATGTCATGTTTAACAAAATTTGGCATTTAGATATCAAAAATCTAGCTTATGGCTCCACACTGTAAAAAAAATTATACAAGTGAATTGGTCTCAAAAAGTAGATTAAAAAAAGTATTGAATTGTTATGTTTTTATCATTGGTTGCCGAGTTATAGTGACTTTTTGGCCGTTTTGATGACGCCAGCATACGCAGCCAACAAATGTTCATCTATTTTGAACCACTTGTGCTGATAAAGCTTCATTAGTACTTCATTATTATGATTTGGATGCTTTCCCTTTGTAAAGGTTCGAACTGTTGACTAGCAAAGAAGCTCCATTTTTGCTTTACATTTACAATATTTATTGGTGTATATACAAGAATAAATATTGTGTAAATTAAAAAAGCTAAAATGGAGCTTCTTCATCATTAAAGAAACAACTCATGTAAACATTTTAATATCAATAGTATACATTTTTCAAAATAAGTAAGCAGGTGTTTACACACAGTGATATGGTAATTTCAGTTTTATATGTCGGACAGTACACCTGAACGGTCTTTATACACCAAAGTAAGGTCATTTTTCAGTCTGTACATCGAATATAAAATGTACTTGCAATTGTTTTGCATTTTGTTTGTGTTGGTAGGAACTGTCAATACCACAACCCATTTGTTTGTCGTCGGGATCTATTCGATTTGTAGAAATGATGTAAAAAACATGACAGAGTTCCAGCACAAGGGGGATGTACTGGACAAAACTTTTAAACATTATCCAATGCATTCAAGATCTGTGAAAAATATGGGAATGCATGTTTCCTATAGATCATTTGATGTTTGCAACAACCAAACAGAACTGAGGATAGTGCTAACAAGCCTTTTACTGGATCCTGAGTTCAACATTGAAAACAGCCACCAGGACAACATAAAAAGCTACACATTCAACTGGTTCAGGGAGACCAAAGTCTTTGCCATCTTGGTGCATTTGTATGTGGACCTATTCAATACATTGCAGAAACTCGTCAGCTTCACCAAGATTCCTGTTTACGCGTTTAATGGCGAAACGTATCTACCAGCCTATCTCCAGCAACATCGACATTACCATAAACATGTTTTCACTTTTGGGATAACGCAAAACAGCACGCTGGTGGAGTTAATTAGATATTTCAATTGGCAAGAAATAATATTAGTCAATCTTAAAGGTTATGTGTATAATTCGATCTACCGCTTTTATTTTGACACGCTGGCAGATTCCTTGCGACAAGGTGGGCCACCTCAGCGTCACTTTAAAGTTTTCAACACTGAACTGACAAACACAACCCATAATAATGATATAGTTCAATATTTTGAACAGGGCTCAAACAACTCACAAGTAATGATGGTTTTTGGTGCAGCGATCGAACAAGCAATATTTATCAAACAATTTAATGGTACAGTCTTGGCTGAAAAGAAGAAAGTATTTTTTGTTTTAGATGTAATCATAGGACCTGATGATTTTAAAAACCCGGACTTGGTACTAATAAATACCACAAATCCTCTCTTCAGCATTGTGAGCACAAAGCGATTAATGTCAGCAGCGATTGAATCGTTAAACTACAAAATCTTAAACAGTACTAAAAAGAGAGATGAAGAAAAGCAACTCTTGATGACAGAACTTAACACGAACCCGCATGATATATCGAATATGTTAAGTCTGCATAGAAAAATTCTGGATTTTGCTAGTTTCAATTTGCTCTCACCTCCCTATTTTAAGAATATGCGGGACTTGAAAAATTCCTTCTTAGGTAAACAAAGAAATAGGCAAGTTTTTTATATATCAAATATTCGAAATCGAACATCCTTGATCAATACAGATTCGATTAGCACTACGATAAACTGTAAACCCGGATTCATCAAAATATTCGGAAAAATTAATAGTCTTAACACAATGTGGGAATTGCAATATGGATTCAAATGCGTTCCCTGTCCATCAAATTATTTCAAGTCGACATTTGGAGATGGTCCATGTTATCCATGTCAAGGTCTATACGAACCTAATCCACAACAAACATCCTGTATAGACGCCTTTCACAATCAATTCATCGAAACAAACAGTTTACCTGGCACCACAGCAATTGTCGCATCTAGCATCGGGGTTTTGTTATCACTATTCATTGTGGTCTACTTTTGGATCAAAAGAACAACTCCTCAAGTAAAAATGTATGACTTTCCCATGTTGGTTGTGCATTCCATTGCAATAATTTCATCCTTTTCTTTGGTACCATGGATGTACTTTGGAGAACCAATATTCTTGAAATGTACAGGAAGAATATTTATAGTGGCAATCTTCTACAATATCAACGTTTCAATTATTTTGACCAAATCCAACAAATTGGTGGCTGCATTTAACTCCAAAATAGTCGTGTCAGAATATCAGGTTCTAAAGACCAATTTAACACAAGCTTTAACCATTGTATTAAATTTGGTTATTGCTTCTCTTAGCATTGTTGTATTGTTTACTCAGAAATATCCAGAAGCATTGTCTACTTTGGATCACGTTAACCATACGAGAATCTGGTACTGCAATACAAGTTTCCATGTCAATGTTTTGATTGCTTTCATAATGTGCCTGCAATTGATCTGCATGTACCAATCCTATCGTTGCCGGAGACTTCCTGGTGTCGTAAACGAGGCAATGAACATTCTGTATGGTTCATTTATTGTAACAGTTTCATTCGCAGTGATGTTTCCAATTTATCATTTCCAAGAAAATGGACAGAGAAAAGAAATAGTGCAGATGCTTGTGATGTTACTGAATAATTCCGTTCTGCTGATTTTCGTGTATGGGGAAAAGATGTTTATCATGTTGTTTCGTCCACACAAAAACACGAGACACTATTTTCGAGAACAATTCATGGAAATGAATCAGGTAAAGGCAAACAAGATACAATCTCGTTGAAGAAGATGTAGACATATTCATCAGTCCCGATCATTTTATGTCTCAAGAAATGAGAGAAAAAAACACCATTCTGTTAGTATCAAGAGCAAAGAGAGTAATTTGGGAAAAAAGTTTGAGAACATTTGCATTTTTTAACCCTTCGTAGTTAACGACATATTTTTTATCACATGATAGAACGAGGAATCTCAAAATCTACATGTGTGCTATTGGCTTAAAATTTGGAAGACCTCCAAGAATGTATTTTTTAAACGATCACGGTGAGAATATTTTTTCTGATTTAGTGCAGTATTTCTTTAATTTCGAATGTGATGTGCTACTTGTTGTGATTTTTTGAAATGAAAGTTCACTTATTTAAGGCGCAATAGAGAAATTTCCACCTTCGCGATGGAGAAATGCCTGTTGGTGTCTGCAGTTCCCCAATACATAATTCCTGTTACCTTACGTGGATAAATTTTCGCGTGGATTTAATTTCGCGGACGACGATTTTCAGAATTTTCGCTTAGATTTAATTTTGCGGACGGCCAAATTTCTGATTTTTCGCGTGGATTTGATTTCGCGGAACACTCCTAAATCCGCGAAATTCGCGAAATTTAATCCACGCGAAAATTAATCAACTTTTAAGGCTGTTTTCCATCCATATATTCTCAAATAGCTCTTAATTGGATTTAGTCAATTTTTTTTTTTCTTCTTTTTCCAATTTAATTCTTGTCTCCAAAAAATATTTGGTTCTTCTTACAAAGGATGCGTTATGTAATATATTATATTACATTGATAAGAATTATATTATTACTAGCTGGTAAACCAGCGTCGCAAGGACGCTGAAGAGACTGCTTACGCAGTGCAAGTTACAAGAGCCCTTCGGGCTTTCATCTTGAAAAGTATTTGATATCTTTTTTATCAATATCAACTCATTTGTCTTAACATATTATTCCCCTTGGGAGTTAAGTTATGCTCTTCTAAAAAAAGTGTAGAT
>JAYRBV010013858.1:0-13077 GCA_036023255.1 Mitrocomella polydiademata
TGTTTGTTGTATTTTTTCTTTCCTCGTAAGACACACAATACAAAACAAATCTCTCTCTTCTCTCTTCACTTCTTTTTATTACATTTTACTTTTATTACTTATACAATGGAAAAGAAAGTTTGCTCATTTATAACAAAGGAAAAACATAATCATATTTTGCACAAAATATGTAAATACACAAAGAAAAAAAGTCTTTCTTTGTGTGTTTCAAAGAAAAATCTATCAACAAAAGCAAACATAAGTGTGTATTATATAATTATTACATTTTACACAAAAAGATTTCTCGAAAATATCTTGTTTGCTTTAATATTAAACAGGAGCGAGAATATCTTTTATGCATTTTTTCCCCAGAAATCTGAAGTGCGGCTACATCAAACAAAGTGACGATCACTTGCACAGGTCGCTTTTTTACCTGAGTTTGGCGAGAAGAAAAATGGCCTGGGCTCGCACGGTAGCACGCACCAAAGATGATAGATGTGATTTATTTATCTTTTCTTTAAAAACTTCTACATTATAGAGAATAATTGAATATGGGAAAATAATAGTTTTTGTATGAGGGGGTCTCATTGGCCGTTAAAGAAAAGGAAAATCGTTTGTCGAAGGCCCCTAAATCTGTACAGAGATAAATTCTGTCAGTATGGCACTTTCCCCCAATCTGGGGTCTCACCCACCGATTGGGTTGAATTCACGATTGAGACCTCTAGACCGCTTTCGAGCCACTCAAATGAATTTTTCCGATAACGGGCACCTTTTTCCGACATTAGGCTTTTTTCAACATTGGGCTTTTTTTGGTTTGCAATTGGGCATTTGAATTACTGAAAAGGGCACCATGAACAAAAGTAAAAATCATGATGCCTTTTTGAGTATTTGAATGCCCAATTGCAAAACAAAAAAAGCCTTAAAAATTTCGGAAAAAGCTACAGCAGTTAAATTGGAATTCAATGGCAGTACAGACCCTCAATTGAAGGGCTACCCCCAATTGGTGGGTGAGTCCCCAGATCGAGGGAAAGTGCCATACTGACAGAATTTATCTTATTGCATTTGCATTTCAACAGTTATTGAGCAAACAATGACAAATGTCACTTCTTTACTCTTTTTTATCCAGCAAGCACCAAAATTCGGGAAATTTTATGAGAAATTTGTATGGTAAAAACTGCTATCTTCATAGCTAAAATAGCCTTTGCAGTTGTCCCTGGCTCATACCAACCTTGAAAATAAAATATCTTCTTCATACAGCAACAATTTCCTACCGTCCCCTTTTCACCAGGCTTTTTTATACGTTCACGTTCTACCATTTTTAATTTTTTATCTTCAGGGGCGGATCTAGGGGTAAGCTTTGAAAGCGTGGGCTACCCCAAAAGGTATTGTCAAATGGCCTGTTATAATTTTTGAAAATATTAATAAACAAGAGGAAAGGGGATTGGAATTTTCCTAAAGAGGTCCAGGTCAGAATTAATAAACGGGGGGACATTTGCGTTTATTTGGCACCTGAGAGTACAGATTTTCTCTGTAGAAGCGCTTAAAAAACATACAGAGAAAATCTTAACTTTGGGGCAGCTGAAAGTTTAAATTGAAAGCTGAAAGCGCATAGATTTTCTCCTGTCACAGACATTGTTTATGTTTTTAAACCTAAAATATTGTGAGATATCTGATTCATAATCTGTGGAGGAGAATCTATTGTTTACTTTCAGTGTAGAAAGTGAAACCAATGCATTGAACCATTAGGACAAAAAGAGAGACCTTTTGCTACACATTTCGATTTTAAATATATGTAAACACGTTATAAAAATAAGAAGCATGAAAAAGACTGAGTTTGAAATTGGCGTCAGCATTCTGCTAATGCCGACGTAAATGCTGATATAAATGTGAAAAACCACATTTTAAGTCGGCACTTTTTTGCCGACATAAGTGTGATTTTGCAGTTCTGAAAGTTTTTCTTCAAACAGTTGTTGAAGAGTTTTCTCATCATTATATTTACATTATATAGAGTACAAGTACTATAACCCATAAAAATACTTTTGTTTGTTGTTCACAAAAAATAGACTACTGTACTACGAAAAAAAGTTTGCCGACGTAAAATTAACATTGCCTTATTTACGTCTGCATTTTTTCACTGACGTAAAAAAAGCGGAATTTCAAAGGCTGCCAGGGAATTCTATATCCAGGAGTCATAATTTTTCTTCCCTTCTTTACAGTAGTATAGAAAGGGCTTTAAATGTTTAAGTTTTTTTTTAAATATAGCTGACCTGGAAATTTTTCGTAGATTAGCTTAGGGTCCATTCCATTCAGCACAAACCAACAAACCAACTCAACTAAAACCAGAAAATGACATTCAATTCAGCAGCGGTTAGCTTTCGGTTGGAAACCAAATCAACCACCTCGAGGGCTGGTCGATTTGGTCGATTTGGTTATCGGTTGCAAAACCAGTGTATTCCTTTCACGCATCTCGACCAAATTCATATCTTTATTTAGCCGTGGTCAATAACAGATTCGGAATTACTTTTGAAATTATCATTGTTTATTTCGGTACGTGTGCCAAAACATCGCCGCCATATTTGTTTATGTTGTGAAAGACTCAATTTCCCGAACTTTGTTAATATCGAAGACATTGCATGTGAATTTGTCTTGATTTACCAAAACTCTACCAGATCGACCATAACACATTCCTTTCGTGCAAATGGTTTTTAGTTGAGTTGGTTTTTGGTTTGTGCTGAATGGAATACACCCTTATTTAGCACAGGAAATATCTAGAGATCAGGAAATGATCAAATCAATGACCTTTTATTATCCTAGGTTTAAATTTTTATAACAATTTTTATTTAGGAACTTGAAAGGAAGAGCAAAGTTAAACTTAATGCTCTTTTAGAGATTGAGAAAAATGTTCAAAAAAGATGGTACGATGAAAACATATTTGAAGAAAATGCCCCTCAGGTACTTCATTTATTCTAAAATAAATCAATCAAAGGTTTGTTACTGATGATATTCTAATAAAATTGATATATTTTTGTAATGAAAGTTGTGTATATTAATTGATTTTTATGTTACAACAATTTAGAGCACAAGGATTGTATTAATACACATAGTTTTTAAAATATAACAAACAATATTTAAGATGTTTTTTCCTTTTTTTAGAGTACAGAGGAACAAGGGTAAGCACATAATAGATTTAGGCTTTGAGTTTGTTAAGCCCATAAATTTTTATACCATATATAATCTATATCAAAGTAATATTGTAACAATAAGATTACAGCCAATTCATGAAAATCTGAAATAACTAGTGGAAGGCAAATTTTTTGTTTTCAGTAACCTGTTAATCTAGAAAATTGTTTTTGATTGTGTTATTAAGTTATTAAAAATAAGTGCATTTGCTTCCAGGCAGTTCTGTGCTTTTTTATAGTAACTTTATGTATCTAATATGAGTGTATCAAATTTTGTATGTAGAAATGGGAAGTACATGGTAACATTCCCTTACCCATACATGAATGGTAAACTTCATTTGGGCCACACTTTCACCATATCAAAATGCGAGGTTAGTTGAAACAAGTTTATTTCTAAAGGATTTGGAGATTGCAGTGGCGTATCCAATTCCTTGGTATTATTCCAATTTTCCTCACTCAGCAAACTACAGCCAAGTTTGGTTTTATACCAAGATTAAATATATCAGCCTTGTGTATGAGTTTACAAAAATGATTTTACTTAAAAGAAAGAAAAATGATCCTGGAAAAATGTCCTTGAAAAGTCCCAGAATTTGATCTTTAAATTTGATACTGCATTGGATTAATTTAAAACCACTGAAAGTTTGGTCATAAATGTTTTAATATTTGTGTTTGTACACCTCATTAACTACTACCATTTAACTTTGATTTAGTTTGCTGTTGGTTATCAAAGAATGAAAGGAAAGAAATGTTTGTTCCCATTTGGATTTCATTGCACTGGTATGCCAATCAAGGTAAGTTGGTGAAAGAAATGACAACTATCTATTGATCTTTTAACAATTTTTGGCTTTTTAGACAATTTTAATTTTTGAAAACAAGTAACAAGTATTTTTTCTGAAATTATTAAAACAAAATTATGTTATACAAAAATGCACTTTTTCCTTGTCTTCAAATTAAAAATAATTAAGTTTGGTTTTCTTTTTGCTAAAATTAAAATTTTTTGTGAACAAGTAGAATCAGCAGAATTTTTTGAATAAATTTCTTAACAATTTTCTTTTATATTTTTAAGGCATGTGCTGATAAATTGAAGAGGGAAATGGAAGACTTTGGTTGTCCCCCTGTCTTCCCAAAAGAAACTGTGCAGAAGGATACAACTAATGTATGACCTTAATTTCTTAAAAGTTATCAATTATAACTCTTGTTTTATATCATGTAGAGTTAGACACTTTAGCAGACTTTAATATAAGTGCTATTTTGATATTGACAACGCAGAATATCTTCAAACTTAGGACTTGTTAGACTTGTTTATTCAAGTATAACAGCAAGAAAGTATAGTAGAAATGAACACCACTGTTGGGAATAAATTAGACAAAGGGAACATTTTGCAGAACAGCTCATTTTATAATAAGCAAATGGTATGGCCAAAAACGCTCTTGGTACGGCACTGAATGTAAGGACAAAAGGGACATAAAAACACAGCAAAACAAAGAGAAAACTAACAAAGTTTTTGTAAAACTTGGTAGTATATACACTTTTGCTTATAACTATATTAGGAGCTAAAGTCTTCTTTTATAGATGAAGAGTAAAGTTGCAGCAAAAACTGGTGGGTTGACATACCAATGGCAGATTATGCAAGCCTTGAACATTCCTGAAGAAGAAATTAAGGAGTAAGTATTCTAAAGATCCTTGCCATTATCATGAATTATAATTTGGAATTATGTTACAGACTTGCTTCGAATATTTTTCCAATTTAAAACTAAGGTGGTATAACCAAAATCTTATTTATTAAACTTAATTTTGCATTTTTTAAATCATGACTTCTGGGTATCATTTTTATCAAATCTTTTTATTTTAGTTTTGCAAGTACTAGCCATTGGTTGAAATATTTTCCACCAATTGCTACAGATGATCTCAAGGCTATGGGCCTTAAGGTTTGGAAGTATTTTGGTATTTTTTTCTTTGAAAATTCCAAGGCTAATTTTTTTCATCCATCTATCTTTCAGACAACAAATTCCTGATTTTTTTTTCTAATACATTTTATCAGTTGCAATTACTATGCTTTTGCAATATCAGAAGCTGATTCTTTTTTTAATATTATAGGCTGATTGGCGCAGATCATTCATCACAACAGATGCAAATCCTTATTATGATTCTTTTGCACGATGGCATTTCAGGAAGTTAAAGGAGTCTGGTAAAGTTAAGTTTGGAAAAAGGTAATTATTAAGATAAAATTTAACTTCAATAAAAGGAACATAAGCAATGGCAAGTTTCTATAGAAAAAAAATATTATTTTTATTTCAGATACACAATTTATTCTGCAAAAGATGGACAACCTTGCATGGACCATGACCGTTTATCTGGAGAGGTAAGTGTGATGTTGGCTTTTCATAAAACTGTACTGCCGAAAAGGGAAAAGATTTTTCAGAAGATTTTCTATAATTAATTTTATAATCATCTACATTTATAGGGAGTTCCACCTCAAGAATATACTTTGATTAAGATGAAAGTTGCAACTCCAGTACCAGAAAAACTAAGGTATGTAATTTAAGAACTCAAACTATTTGATATGATTAGTATGTTTTAAGAATAGTTACTAAAAATAAATGTGCTTTTTAGTTCTCTTGCTGGTAAAGATATCTTCTTGATTGCTGCAACCTTGAGGCCAGAGACAATGTATGGCCAAACTAATTGCTGGATTCACCCTGATCTTCCAGTAAGCAGAAATATTATTGTATAATTAGATTCTGTGTAAAGAGAAGACAAAAATGATTTATAAACATCCAAATGATAAAGATTCAGTACTTGAAGACATTTTTCCTGACCAAAGTTAATAAAAGAAATGCCCGACCCATTTTCATATCTACCAAGCAATTTGTCCAACACTACCAAAACATTTATTTTGAAGGACTCAAGATTTAGTTTTTCTTGATTTTTAGTACATAGCATTCGAATCATCAAAAGAAAATGAAATATTCATAAGTACAAGAAGATCAGCCAAAAACATGGCATACCAAGGATTAACAAAGGAAGAAACCAAGGTCAATGTTGTTTTAGAATTAGTTGGTCAAGATATCATGGGAATTGCCTTGAATGCCCCATTAACTTGCCATAATGTCATCTACACTCTACCAATGTTAACAATCAAAGAAGATAAAGGTTTGTGTTAATTAAACTAAAATCTTAGAAAAATAAACATGAGAAAAATGAGGGAAGATCCAGAAATATAGTGATTCCATCTCAGGATTAAATTTACATGTAAGAAGCTTTCTTTTCACTTTGGGATGATATTTCATCTCAGCTGCATGTAAACATGTTCTTAGCCTCAGTTATTATCGAGTATAAAAACTAAACATATTTCAAATTATTTGAAAGGTACTGGAGTGGTAACCTCAGTTCCGTCTGATGCGCCTGATGATTATGCGGCTCTGAGAGATTTAAAAAACAAGCAACCTTTTCGAGCTAAGTACAACATCAAAGATGAAATGGTGCTTCCCTTTGAGCCTATCCCTATCATTGATGTACCCGAACTTGGGAATCTTCCAGCCATTGTTGCATGTGAAAAATTCAAAGTGAACAGCCAAAATGATAAAGTACAACTTGCTGACGCTAAAGAGTTAACCTATAAGAAGGGATTCTATGAAGGCATAATGTTAGTTGAAGATTATAAAGGTCAAAAAGTTCAAGATGTGAAAAAACTTGTACAAGATAAAATGATCAGCAAGGTACCTTTTTTTAATTTGTTAATAACCTGTTCCAAACAAGAGAATAATTTCATTAGAAAACAGCAATTGTTTGACTACTTGAGTGTTTATTTATACCCACAGTATATAAAATAAGCTTGTGTATTTACCTTTAGGCGAGACCAAATTAATGTTTAGTTTATAGGCAAAATAAAACAATGATAAAAATTCATGCTAATAAACATTAAATTGGTCTTGCTTTATTTTGTCAAAAATATTATAATCAAGAAGGCTGATCAAAATATGTGAAAATTCAATGCAATCATCTTTGCTTGACCGAAATTTTATGAATTTCAATATCCATGATTCTTAAAAATTGTTTATAAGCAGTTTTTATCACTTCTTTTAGTATACAAACTTAGTTTATATGGAAAATATGATATGTCGTGAAATGGTGTGCAGTGATTGACTTTATTTTCTTTCCATGTAGGGTGAAGCTATATTTTATAAGGAACCTGAAAAGAAAGTTGTATCTAGGTCAGGGGATGAATGTATTGTTGCTCTTTGTGATCAGTGGTAAGCATTTACTTAACTTTCCTCAAACTTGAAATTTTCAATAGATATTTGAGCATATCATAAGCTAAGGAAGACGTATTTAAACAATTGTTTATCTTTGAAGATGATTTGAATTGTTTAATAAAATTTCATCTAGGTATTTGGATTATGGAGAACCTTCTTGGAAAGCTGAAACTGTAAAATTATTGGACAGTTTAGAAACGTATGTGTTTATCCTTATATTTATAAAGTCATTTATTGTAAATTAAACAAAATATTGCACTTTCTCCATTCACATTAAATTTGGAAAAAAACAGAGAGCTTTACATTTACAAGAATGAGAAAATACACTAACCTCATTAACAAAACATGTTTCTTTTAGGTATGGAGATGAAACTAGGCGTAACTTTACTGCAACCCTTGATTGGCTTCATGAACATGCTTGTTCTCGTTCCTTTGGATTGGGTGAGTAAATCTCAGTAGAATTACATACAGACAGTTCTTATTTTCTAGTCAAGCTGGCAATTTTACATTTACAAATTCTGATGCACATGAAGAAATCAAGAGAATACCAATGCTTTTTCTTCAAAAATGATTAATTTTTCAGGTAGCAAAATCCCATGGGATGAGAAATACTTGATCGAATCACTTTCTGATTCCACCATTTACATGTCTTATTACACTGTCGCTCATCTTCTGCAAGGATCTATCTATGGACAGGAACCAGGCATTTCAAATATCAAGTATGGGAATACTATTATTCGTAAATTAGATTTTTTCTTTCAAACATATTAAAGATGATGAAACAAACCAAAAAAATCAAGGTGTTTATTTAAAAAAGATGTGAAAAACGAAAGATTTTTATTTAATCGGTTACGTTGCAAGTAATTGAAGTCTATCCAAAAAGAATAAATACAGACCTAAAACTTCTTCTCTATAAATTAAAATTACTTTAAATGTCATAAAAACAGACAAACTATTCTACTACTAATTGAGTTTGCCATTTCACCAAGTCTCTGTTATTGTTCATCCAATTAGACCTGATCAAATGACAGATGCTGTTTGGGATTTCATCTTCCTTAAAGACGCCCAAGAACTTCCTGCTACTGATATAGATCATAACGTGTTAAGGTTAGTTCAATATCCACACTTTGTTTCTCCTTCTTACTGAAATATGTTTTAAAATCCATTTCTTTATTATACCTATAAGGGTGAGAAGATGTGTACTGGTAAATAATTTTTTTTTTTCTGATTATATATAGGAAAATGAAAGCTGAATTTGAATTTTGGTACCCATTGGATCTGAGAGTTTCAGGAAAAGATTTAATCCCAAATCACTTAACTTATTTCTTATACAATCATACTGCTGTATGGAATGATCAACCAGACAAATGGCCCAAAGCTGTCAGAGCTAATGGTCACTTATTATTGAATTCGGAGAAAATGTCAAAATCCACAGGCAATTTTTTGACTTTGAGGGCAGCACTTGAAAAGTTTTCTGCTGACGGTCAGTTATTAATCTTGATCTTTTTATTTTGAAATGTTGATTGTTTTATTCATTTTACCACCATTTTTTCAACTGTTAATCTACATTTTGTTGGTTATTTATCTCCTAGACACGTATAATTTCTCGAGCTTTTTCTAGTGGACTCGTGCAAAGAGGGAGGCTTATATTGACACAGTATCATCTGTAATGTTTACAACGCATGTTAAATGACGAGCATACTTTTGTTTCGTGTTACAGGAACGAGATTGGCACTTTGCGACGCTGGAGACACCATTGAAGATGCCAATTTTGTCGAGAAAACTGCTGATTCGGGACTTTTGCGATTGTATACCCTCATTGAGTGGACCAAGGTAAAATTTACGTGTTTAAAAATTTACTTGAAGTTGATTCTACTTTTACTGTAACATAACATGTTATTTTTTTTATTTAGGAAATGCTGGAAACTAAAGATACTTTAAGATCTGGCGATTTTAATGCATTCAATGATAGAGTCTTTTTGTCGTAAGTTATCATTATTTATTGCTATTATTATTTATCTTAATAATAGCACTATTTTGTCTGTCCGTATGTGTGCATTTCAAAATGGTAGCCGAGCTGTGGGAGAAATAATTTCAATTTTTTTTTTGTGCGGCAAGTCCGAAGGGCGTGCGTCCTAACGGCGGGTTTCATACATTATGCGTAAGCAGTCTCTTTAGGGTCCTTGCGACGCTGGGAACCAGCTAGTCTATATAATAAAAGCCGTATTTTGTATCTTTGTATGTACGCATTCCAAAATGGTAGCCGAGCTGTGGGAGAAATAATTTAAACATTTTTTGTGAATTTTTTTTCTTTTTTGGGCAAATTTTTTTTTTCATTCCTCCAATTCAAGTAAAAAAAACAAAAATTTCCTGGAAAATCAAGCCCGAAGGGCGCGCGTTCTAACGACGGGCGTAAGCAGTCTCTCTTCAGCGTCCTTGCGACGCTGGTTTACCAGCTAGTATATAATAATGATATATCTAAGATCTTTTTGGTGCCATTTTAATGAGCTTTGGTATAAGAAACTTAATACGGAACTTTCCAAAACAAAAGTAAATTTTCGATTTTGGTAACACAGATAAAAGATGTTAAAAACAATGTTTCGCTTGGTTTAGGCTAGTGAATATTTTATCAATTGTATCATTTAAGACACTTTTTATTCTGTTAGATATGTAATCACAATATGATAAATTTCCCAGCCTTGTTTATGCCATGCATGCAAGTATTTTTCTACTTTTTTCTTTATAGGGAGATCAATTTAACGATCAAAAAGACTGAAGAAGCTTATGAGAAAATGCAATTCCGAGAAGCTTTGAAATCTGGTTTGTTTGAATTCCAAACGCTGCGTGATAAATACAGGGAAGTATCTATGGATGGAATGCATAAAGATTTGGTTCTCAAATATATCGAGGTAAGTCGCACCAAATACAGTAGAAATGAGTTAATGCGTCATCTCTTATGGTTATAAGTACAGAATTGAGAAGAAGTAAGTAGCAACACCGTGACATTCTGAGGTACATTAAACCCCTAAAGGTTCCTTTGAGAATGTATTACTTTTAATAATATATTATTATCTTTGTAGGTTCAAGCGTTACTCCTTGCGCCAGTTTGTCCTCATATCTGTGAACATATTTGGAGTCTCCTTGGAAAGGTTTGTTACTGTATTTCCATGACGCTAGCTGAACTTTCTGTCAAGCACCTTTTTATAGGCAGAATTTCTTACCCGATTTAAAAAAAATTCGGAATTTTCGGGGTTTTTAACATCGGGATCTTTTTCGTGTTCTTTAATTTCATGAATTCGTGCACCCTTGCATTCATGTACTTTAAAGGAAGAAACTTTCGCGAATGATTCTTTTTAAGATTTTTTGCAATATTCAGGAATTTTTGGTTTTTGAAATATTTCGCGCGAATAAATTTTCGCGAATGGTCTGCTAAAAGATTTTTCGCGGGAATAAACTTTCACGGTTTTGGCCAAAATTCGCGAAATCGCGAAAGTTTCTTCCTATAAAGTATACAATGTTCAGATAAATTGTGTACAAAATGTATTTATTGAAAAAAAAGCCCTTTAATTTCGCTGTTTTTATGCTTGCGAAAATGGCTGAAATCTTTTTTTGAATAAAATATTGTGTGAATCTGTCAAGTTTCTACTATTCTTGTGACACTGTTGTTTTTCTTTCGTATCAGGAGAAGAGTATTATGCACGCACCATGGCCTGCTTCAGGAGAAATTGAGCATGGTTTGTTGACTTCCAGTCAATATTTAATGGAATGTGCCAGAGAATTTCGATTGAGATTAAAAAATATGATTACAGCTGCTAACAAGAAGGTATTTTTTTTTACCTTTTCTTTTTCTTAGAAAATATAACCACGCTATTTTGTACTTTTACTAAATAAATTGTTTTTATTATTTTTACCTTTCAGTAATAAATTTCAACTTTCTACAAAGTACTTTAGTGGGACAAATTTTCATGTAAAATTCATGAATTTTTTATATTCACTTAGAAGGGAAAAAAACCAGTCGCTGAAGTTGAGAAACCAACCCAAGGAGTTGTGTATGTTGCTAAGGAGTATCCACCGTGGCAGCAAGTTGTTCTGAAAACCTTACGCCAAATGTACACAGAAAATGACAGTACTTTTCCTGAGAATAAGGAAATTATGAATGCGCTGAAGACTGATGAAACTGTCAAAAGATATATGAAGAAATTGATGCCCTTTGTCGCACATTTAAAGGTTGGTTTTCCAACTATTGTTGGGAGAAATTTTCGCGGGGAGATATTTTGATTGGCTCGACCAATTTCTCCCCACCAAAATGTGTCATCTTCAAAACCTTGTGTATATTTTACTTCTGTATTCGGTGTTTGATTAGCCTGTAAATGAAGAAATTGTAGGTTTATATAGAAATTATATAAATATAGATCCTTGTTAATTATGGGCTAAACAAATGTACATTTTCTTATTTCAGACTCGTGTTGCAATTGAAGGTATTTCAGCCATGGACTTGAACGTGTCCTTCGATGAAACATCAGTCCTAATGGATAATATCACCTATTTAATCAAATCTATCGAGGTGACTATAGTTTTCATAACCCTCTTTCTTTGACTAACTTTTAATTTTAATTATTCGCTAGATGATGCAACCAAGCTTTATCTAGTTCAGATATCTTAGAAAAGGTTTTCCAGACGATTTAGTACCACCTTCGGTTCGAGATCCACTTTCAATTAAACGTTCTTTATTTAATAAAAAGCTCCAGGAATTGATTTGAATGAATTATACTTAATAGCAAAAGAGGTGCGTGCGTACAGAGGCTTATTTTCTTTGGAGGTGCTTAAAAAAAAGAAAACTTAATATATAATTTGATGAAAAATCGCTTATCCTTTTTCTATTGACAAGTTGATTCTTAATTTTGAAATGCGACAAAAACGAAATTAACTGATTAATCTCGATTAAGTCAATTTTTCAAAACCACCTTAACTTCTTCTTAAAAAAGGTGCGGGCGTGTTTTAGACAAATACATATAAAATTAATTTGTTTTAGCTGGAGAACATTGAAATCAAGCCATCTTCTGAAGCTGAGAACAAGATACAAGAAGAGTGTGCACCCGGGAAGCCGTTTTCTATATTCAAAGCTTGAATTCAGCAGGCCAATATTTCTGATTAGGACGAATATTCTGAATTTTATAGCTAATTATTTTGCTGAGAAAACATAAGCGAATATCATGAATCTTTATATTTTTGTTATTTTCTCTCATACAAATCTGTGTTATTTAGATGGCAAGGTAACAAATAAATAAATGAATTAAATTTTAACAACTGATCATGTGAATAATACAAAAAAATGATATTAATAATGAATAAGAAAACCACACAATAATTCTTTCAATAATTCAATAATTCGTGCTCAGTCCCCTCTGAACAATATATATGTTTTGACTTGAGAATATCTATCTATATATATATATTTCAAATGAAGTACCCTTCTGTCACTCTTACGGGGAGGGGGGGGGGGTTATCTCTCGGTTGAGACCACTGTACAAAACTCTTAAACACGTGTTTGAAAGGACGAGGCATTTGATGAAAATTTTCTTGATTTCCCAAACAAATTTAACCCTATTAGGGGCAGGGTATTTGATCCGCGTGTAGAGGCAGGGGGGGGGCGGCTCGTTGGG
>JAYRBV010013869.1:0-11638 GCA_036023255.1 Mitrocomella polydiademata
CAAAAATTTCTTCGTCATTTGTTCCCAGAGCACTGCTTGCATTCCTCTTCTTCCCCATTCCTTGCTCTTTCAAAAGTATTTTTTTTGTTGTCACGAACTTCAAAATCATTTAAAAAAAAAGTTATTCTGCGGGAAATTACAATCTCATCAGCGGGAAATTACAAAAACAGCGGGAAATTTCAGATAAACGTAAGCAAAGACGTCAATCAAATTTCAATCAACCATGTGATTACCTTTGGAATCATGATTTCTTTGTTTGCACACCTCACTACAAAAAGAGTTGTAGAAATCGCAAAGGATCACGGGGTATTTGATGAAGATGATGATGATGAACAAAATTTGAAACTACTTGCGCTATCTCGTGAAAAAACTATGCCTCCTCGGTCGCTTCGACTCCCTGCGGGGGCAATAACTTTATATACTTAATAATATCACATACAGTAGTAATAACTTTATATACTTAATAATATCATCATAATAGTATAGTAATAACTTTATATAGAATAATCATAATTTAATCGTCTTGATTTAAGAATCTTTAAGGATCAACTTAATGATCAGAAATTCTTTAAATCATCTCCAGCTTGCGGTCCTCACTAAGTGGGCTGGAATGAGAGGTGCCCCAGTGAGAGGACACGTCGATCAAATAATTTTCTACGCGTGAAGTGCACCTAGCAAGCTTAGTCGCAGTTAGGCTCCCGGTAAGGACCAAGCTTTAAAGGTACATGAGTGGGATTTGCACGATCTGTAATGTACTTTGTTCTCCCTAGAGAGGACGTACAATTTGTTACATCTCAATGATGCGAGAGATAAAATGTAAGAGTAAGAATACGAGTAAAATTGATGGATCTCAAATAGATCAATATTCAAACGTTCGTTTCAAGTGTGATTAATGTTCTTGTTTTTTGAAGAAATTGCCAACTTTCCTACACGAGGTTCGTGATCAAGATATAAATATGCATTTTTATCTGCATACTTAGATATTTTGACTTCAGTTATTCCAATACCTGTCCCTTTATACATGAAGTAATCGATGTTGCTATCATCTTCATCTTCTACTTCAGAATAAGCAATGATGCAGTCAGTGCCTCTCGGAAAATCACTTGCTTTGAGGTTGAAATCTCCTCCAATTACAAAATGCGTTCCTTTTCCTTTCATTATTTTCACAAGATTTTTAGCAATATCCGATTTGCCTGTGGCTTTGTGCGGCCCGTGCCATGAACCAAATATAATCTCCTTGTTTGAACGAGAGAGTTCAGCTTTCACCAAAACTAATCGAGATCGGATGTCAGATATCAGGCGAGTATCACCTGTGGTGATGTCAACCTCTCTTATAGAAGCTTTACTAAATTTTGTTTTTTTCAGTAGAACGGCCGCTTTCAGGCTCTTCTGTTTTACAAAATAATAATCAATTTTGGTTGATGGGTCCAGGAGTTCATCTGCCATTGTTGCCTCCATCGTCCGTTCAATCTCTTTCACATCCTTTCTAATCTGCTCCTGCAAGAAGATGACATCAGGATCTTCTCCTTTGATTTTTGCGTTGCAGATTGCTCTTCTTTCTTTTTCATATTCACCTCTTTTCAATTCCGCTTTTTTATTCTTTATTGCAACCCCATTTCGACCCTTCTCGCCAGGCTTCCCGACATTGATAGTAATTATCTTCAACTGCTCAGCCATATCGAAAAAACTTATGTCGTGTATAAGCGGTGTCTATTCCGTGAGTGCATGTACACAAGAGAAAATAAACGGCTTATACTTGATTTATTTTGTACATTCTGTCCCTAAGTCTTGTTAATTCTTGTCCCATAACTGCGCTGTTTGCATTTTTTATGTGCTTTGCTTTATTTGGATTTGACTTTTAGGTGTCAAATTGCCTTTTCTTTCGTGGAATATTGATGGAAGCAATTTTTGTGGCAAAACTAACAAGTCATCACCACTTTTTCAAACCTACCTACAGGTACAACCCCCAACATCTACAAGGGCTATTGAGTTGAAACTTTGACCATAGTAGATCTCCATAAATGATGATAATTGGTACCATTAAAAGATTTGCGTGTATTTTACAGATCAACCCTATATCTCAATATTTGGTCCTTTAAATACACAATGGTCACGTGATTTCTTTTCAAAAATGGTAGCTCTTGTTAATATCTATCATCACACCAAGTAGCCATGATGGTTCCAGAGATAATGATAATGACGTCATTCTATTATAAGCGATTTTTTTGGAAATGCTGACAATAGAATGTCATCATTATGATGACAAAATGGGTATTTTTTATCCGTTATTATCTAATCCGTTCAAAAGTTATTCAAAAAAATCGACAGGGGTTAGTGCGTTTGTTCAACATCCAAGCCTCAAGCTCTTTCGATCTTTCGAATTTCGATTGAATTTGAAGTGAATTGGTCAATTTTAGCACCCTTTGTTCGTAGACTCTTTCAATCAAAATGTTGAATCAAATCTTGCCGCTTTCAGCAGCCTACAATCATATGGGATATACAGATACAATATAAAAGTAAATGTCAATGAAACACAAATAAACGCACACACATACGAACAACAATACATAATTCATATCATATGTAAAGATTTAACAAATAAAAAATATTCTATAGGCATGTATAGGAAACCGTGGTCTGCTATACACTAGACCTAGCTATATCCTAGAAAATACACAACGCTTTGCCCCCCCCGTTAAAAACAAAACTTTAAAGCATCCAGTACCAACCCCGACCATTTAGGTCAATTAGGTCTCACCTAATAAAATGATAAAATTAGCATTGAAATCAAGCCTTTAATTATTTTTCAAAATTTCAACTTTCACACATATTATATCAATATAATAAAGGGACTTCAAATTTTGGTCATTACGGTAGAAAGTACGCTTAGTAATTGTAACTGTAGTGAATATAAGATGCAAGTAACCCTATTGTGCATGGGGGGGGGGTCTGAGGTAGCACTTAAGCATAGGGGGTATGCCAACCACAAAAGCGATTTACTTGAAACTTGGTACACATGTTCCTTAGTATAAGAGGAACTAAATGGTTTAATTTTTTTTTTCAAAATGAATGCTATTAGGCGATGACGTCATCACTTTTTGGAAATATACTACCAACTTTCAAATTTGAAGTCCAAAATATCTAGAAAAGATTTTTCAATTCTCTTTCTTATTTAAATACCTGGTGATTAGAATGGTCAAGCTTGTTTATTAAGCATTATTAAAGGTGTAAATACAAAATACGCAAAATTTAAGTTCATGCGTCATAGAATTGCGTCATAATAATCTAGTCTAGAAACTTGCAGTAAAAAATAATGATAAAAATATGAAGACATCAATTTCAAAGTTTGAAAGCAATTGCTTTACTACATGAAAAGTATACAAAAGTAAATTTGTTATCATTTTTTATAGGGATTTCTTAAAGATTTGAAAGGTGGTTCCGAGTAATAGTTTAAAGTTTTCAAACGGCCAGCTACATACACCGTTTCAACACTCGAAAAAATGTCAAAAATTTTACACCAAAACCGATCCAGACCTTTTGACTATGTGTTTAAATACCACCTTGGGAAAACTATCAACGCTATTATCACATAATGAAATTTTTAATAAAAACATAAACGACATCACATTTCTCATAAAATTTTGCGTCGAAAAGGTGTATTAGCATATATTTCGTCTGTCGGTTTGAGACCTTTCGTTCTTCTATAGAAAGTCTCTTAAATTGGTCTGACAAATCGAGACAACTTTCATCAAATGCCTCGTTCTTTCATACACATTTAAGAGGATTTTGACCGGTGGTCTCAAACCGACAGATGAACGACCTCTTAACTTAGGCTTAAAAATACGTCTACTATCGTGTCATCATTTAACATTTTTTTTTTCTAGATTTGGCAGTATATATGGACTAGTCAAATTATTTCAAATTGCTTCTTTAATTGCCTTGCGTTTTGATTGTTTGCCATTAACTAATTAATTAATGACACACCTTTAGAAATTTCTGATAATGCAACATTTACACTAGGACAAAAAAGTTATTTTCACATAAATGTTGTTAAATAAGAAACAAAAATTATACATTTTCTGTATTGAGCTTTAAAGTTTTGTTTTTTAACGCAAGACTATTTTCCCACCATTTTGCCATTCATTGATGACTTATTTGTTTACACATAACGTTGCCATAACTATTCTACAATGTGGTTAAGAGACTCACGAGTGGCTTTCTCATTAAAGAGAGAGGAGATATGTCGAGCAAAGTGTCTACTTAATGCAAATGAATTTGTAAATAAACACATAAAGCATGACATCTTGTTAACAAGAGGACGCTATTTGCGGAAAAAGAAAACCTTGGTTTTGATCCGTTTCATAAACAAGAAATCTTTGTTTATTTGTAGGATTGACATTTTTTGTTATTTCAGTCCAAGCGGAAGAAACATTCTAACTTTGACCACCAATGCATGACAAAATCCTTTTGACAAACACATCTATATAAAGTGTGGTATGTGTTTATACACCTTCTTACTCTGCTGGAGAAATTGAGTTGGTTGATAAACATCTTTGATTCTTCTTAATACGATAAGCAGATTAAGATCACTTGATTTGGAGTTTCGAAGATACAGTAACCTTTTGCATTTTAAGTGATATCGTATTTCATATAGAATTGTACTTTTTCTGTTGCTTTAGTAAGTTGAATTAGTCTCTGAAACGATTTGAAGCTAGACTAGATGCAAATTTTAAAATAAGCAGACTTTTAAGGTTAGTAGATTTATCTTGAAATCAGTATCTAAAAGCAGTTTTAGTAGGTTTAGAAGATTTTTGTATGGGTTTAGATTGTTTATATTTGATTAGAAAGATGAAAACACTCATTTCTCTATTACTGGATTCAATTGTGCATTGCAAACCAGCGAAAAAGTTACTCAAAACATCTTACAGTTAAGCTCATATGGTATCAGTTAAAATTTAAGATACTATTTAAGATACTAATTACAAAAGTAAATGTTTGCTTGACTCTTAAAGCATATGACAGGCATTTATGCATTTGGTTGGCTAATCTTACAGAGATTTTATTAGAATCGTAATGAATTATGTCTACAATTTTGAATTAAAATAAGAAAATCAATGCCAAATATTTGCATTGTCATTTGGGATATCGCACGTGCGCTAAGTATGTTAGCTTTACTTTGGTGAAAGTCGAAATTAATTCAGTCTTCCAATACAGATTATACAAAATTCTACAATGTATGTTTTACATTTATATATATTTTCAAAAAATCCATATAAAAGCACCTTACGGTAAAATTCAACACGTTAACTTAGTCTTAGTTCTTTCTAAAAGAAGAAAATTTACCCTGGCGTTAACTGTGTTAACGTTGTGTTGATAAATGTATGTCAAACACTATTCTAACAAAGTTTGATTGATTCTTCCTTCAGGATAAATATGGCATTTAGCACTTGGCAATGTTTAATGGTTCTAGCTATGCTAATTTCGGTAAGTTGATCGTACTCTCTCCTCTTGCTTGTGTGAGTTATTTAGCTTTCCGCCTTTTATCAATAAAGCTGGCCGCCAGATTCTAACATTCCGAAGATATCAATGGTTTGGTTACTCTGCCAGGTTATGTTCTGGAAAATGTAGACCACGCCGTAAACATTATCCGCTGGTACCTGACCAATTCAATAAATACATATATCAATGAAATACTCCATCTGGAGTGAGTCTGGAGTGAGTGATCCTTTTATTCGATCCCAAAAATAGTATGAAAATGCAAGACCTTTGCGAAGCATTTTAAATATATTTTTTGTTGACTTGCAGTTTGTATAATGCTTTTCTTCCTAGGTTGTCGAATCGAGCGGAAGTGCATCGGTGAGGTTCATGACGTACGACAATCCTAGCTACACCTTGTTGGATAAGTCATGTTGTGGCAATGATGCAGGTCTGAAATCATCTTGCCGTTACCACTGTTTCGGTATATTTGAAATATGTTTATCAAATGGTGACGCAACAAAAGACAAATGCGGTATGGTCAAATACACCAGCAAAGAATTTAACGATGACGCGCTTGATTTCCCAAAGAATATACATGATATAACACTTGATTTTCCCTTTAACTACACCTTTGAAAAATGGAGCGTAAGTAATTATTTTTTTACGGATCTATTTTGAATTATCATCGGCGGAGAATTTAGAATATAGTCACCCACATTAGTCTATTATGCATCCTTTGCGAAACAGAGATGTCTTACCTTACTAATAACTGTAATTTTCAGTATGTTTCAAAGTCTGTGAATCAAACTGTACACACAAGTCATTAGATGGAGAGTTTTTCATACGGTTCTGATTACCATTTTTTAACACTCCTCAATCACACTCCTCAGCAGAGGCATGATTATGTTCTAAATGCTCCACTGATCATTTTCAAATGTTATGTTCACGTGCTCGGCTTAATTATTAGCGTAATCCTACTTTTTGTTACCTATTAATTTGACAATCAATCATGTTCACGTGACATGCAAGGACCATTGGTGTATTTAGAACATAGTCACACGTAACCCCACACAATCATTCTTTTTTTGGTGGATGTAATTACCTCTTAAATTACTAATCACACTTGAAACGTGACTATGTTCTAAAATAATCCACCACTGTGATAAAGTGTATTCTTTCTTTTTAGAGAAAGATCGACATCAATATCAAAGTAAAGGACAACCACGACCCCAATAATCAGGTCCTCATTGCTGATTTCGTTGAAGAGAAACCAATCGATGCACAATCCCTCCAAGGTGCAACTGTTAATAATTTGGAACTGAAAGAAGAGTTGAAAGGAAGAAGAGACGAAGACCTTTCAAAAATCTTAAAGTTAGAAGTTCGGTAAGCTCCTAAGAGAATATCAAGTTCGGTAAGCTCCCAAGAGAATATCAAGTTCGGTAAGCTCCCAAGAGAATATCAAGTTTTAGACAAAAAAAGAAGAATAAGTTTGACTCTACTGTGTTGCAACATTTTAGAGCAATCCAATATTTAGGTGAAAAGTTTTGGTAAACCAAATTTGAGAGGCTATAATAATTATACATCTTTGATATTTCTTAAAACCCATTAAAATACTATTTGATATGTAAGTTTAAAAGTAGTCTGTTAACAATTGTGATTTTGGTTGATTGGATTGGAGGGCTTTTTTTTTTGCTTCTGACATGCTTCTTTTCATAATGAAGCTTATATTCTTACGACTAAGTATGCGCTCATACGCTCATAATATTTGATCGTGCCTCCAGCTGGTTGGCTACCATTTTGAATCCTTTTGATCGTAATAAAGGGCTTGAATCACAATTGTTTTTTGTTTAGTGTTACTTGTGATAGCGGTTTCATACCTCCAGAATGTGAGAAGAAATATTGCACTCCCCATGATGACGAAGAAGGGCATTACAGTTGTTCCCCCATGGGAAATAAAATTTGTTTGCACGGATGGGAACATGTAAATCTAGACTGTACAATCAAACATTGCATCCCTCAAAATAATGTTGTAAATGGTCATTATAATTGTACCAACATGGGTGAGAAAGTTTGCCGCGATGGATGGGAAAATACAGACTCTAATTGCACCATCAAATATTGCAGACCGAAGAATAATAGTCTTGGACACTATTCATGTTCTGAGATGGGGGAAAAAATTTGCCTCGATGGCTGGGTAAACGAGACAACAGATTGCGTCACCAAGTTTTGCGAGCCTCATAATGATGAGCTTGGGCATTATACATGTTCTGAAATGGGAGAGAAAATTTGTCTCGATGGATGGGTAGATGAGGCAACAAATTGCATAATCAAGTTTTGTGAACCACGCAATAATGAGCTAGGCCATTATAAATGTAGTAAAATGGGAGACAAAATTTGCCTCGATGGCTGGATTAATGAGACAGCAAGCTGCATGGTAAAATTCTGTAAGCCACATAATGATAACTTAGGACATTACTCTTGTTCAGACATGGGCGAAACAATTTGCCTCGATGGTTGGGTAAAACCAAATACCAACTGCACAATTAAACTTTGTGAACCACGCAATGATAATTCAGGACATTACTCGTGTTCAGACATGGGTAAAAAGATTTGCCTTGATGGTTGGGTGAACGAGACAACCAATTGTATCACAAAGTTTTGCGAACCACGTGATGATAATGAATTCGGACATTACAATTGTTCAGAGACGGGGGTGAAAATCTGTTTACTTGGATGGGTGGATCCATACACAAACTGCAAAAAAGGCAAGTATATGATTAGATGAAAATAAGAACACATAAAATTATAATTTGAAAAATATTTGTGGTATGTCAACCTAATTTCTAAGGCTTCTTTTACATTTTTTCATTTTTTTGGCACGAGGGAGAAGGCCCTTGTTCCGACTGTCTAATACTGAGTACTGAGATGATTTCTGACAGACAGCACCAGACCTGATCTCGCGCCGTAAAAATATGAAAATACGAGGTTGGTGGTATAAAGTAATTCCTTGCTTCGAATAGATTATGCTTAATCATTAAGTTTAAGTTTGGGTTAAATAAGGCACGATTTACATAGCATTAACTTTGTTCGTTCATAAAGTAAATGTCGGAGATGAAATTACACTTTTCCAACTTAAACGGGCTCAATTTTTTACCTTGCATACTTCTAATTTAGAAAATGGGACTGGACCAATACATACGCCATCTGGTGATGAACATCCAAACCATTTTCAAACTAAAATTTTGATGTACATTGTCTACGCTCTCATTCCGATATTGTTGATTATAATGATCGTTGTCTCGATCTTCTACTGTCGAAAGAAGAGGTAAGTTTCTTGTTAATATGGACGTTTCGAATCTTTAACTGTTTGGAAAAAGAAAATACGTGTCTTTTGTTAAAACATGTATACTCATCCTTGGTTAAAATTGCTGTTTCGAGGTAAAATCTTTGTCCGACTTACTTTCGTCGAAAGAATAATCAGGAGGTTAGATTTTGATATTTTATGGTTATTATAAATATAAGTAATTATAAATAAATATCTGGAAGCAAATATAGGACTATGAGAAATGCGTACCTACGCATTTGTCCGTCCGTCGGTTTGAGTTCAAACCCCTCTACATGTTTGAAAGAAGGAGGCATTTGATTAAAAGTTATTTTCCAGACAAATTTAGGAGACTTTCCTATAAAAGAACTTTCCTATAAAAGAACTGTACATTCTACAACGAATCCACCCTGTGATTTAGATATTGCGGTGAACCGTACAACAAATTACACGAAGTCCCATTGAAACAGAACCAACCCAACGGAGATGTGGTTGATTATGGTTCAAGAAATAGTAACCCCTCTAAACCACCGCCACATCACGCCGAAATGAATGGGAAAAAAGAAATGTTTAGTGATACCACACGATATGGCATTTGAATGTGTGGAAAACAACCTGACTTTTACTTTGACGTAATTGCTCACCACTATGTTAGAGGCTTTGCAAACTCTGTATTCACGTTAATCCATCAGTGGCTGTGCTCCTGGACGTATCCTTCGGCTGTTCTCCCTACCGTCCTGACGTAGAATCTGGAGAATGTTCTGGAAAAGAAACTTTCAGAAACTGCCGCAGAGAGATCAATGTTAGGAAAACAAGCCAAGCATCCTTCAGATATCGAATAACTTAAACGGGATTACTTTCATACCTTTAGCTTGAGATTACTATAAGCATATTAAATGACGATGCGTTGCAGGACTAAACGATTATGTTGGTTTACGTATCAACTCCTCCAACTTCTTTTAAATATAATACTATTATCAGTTTAGAGGGTTAAACCTTGAGTTAATTGTTCTTATTTTGTAGTGTATATAGTATGTACATAACGTTCTAAAATTGTAATAAAAATCAATATTATGATGTTTCACGAATTCAAGATTCTAAAGCGTTCAATTCTGATTTCGTTTCGGTGAAGTATACAAATTGAGTGACTTCTTATAAATTGAACTTTTCAGCTATTATCAAATTTTGCCACCTCTATTAATTGAGTCAATAATAAAATTTGGTATGGTTGATATCAATGTGGTATATACATTCATTCAAACGCTCATCACACAGGAATTGCAACATTGGATCCCAAGGATAAACCACAACCCCTTTTCCCAGGGCTTCTTATAGGTGTGATAGGTTATCTATCCTAACCAAAATTGATTTTTATCAACCTCATTCCCAGGAATTATTTCAATTTTCTAAATTTTGAACAAGGGACTTAAAAGGATTTAAGCAGATTTCAGCCTGTACACCGTGCCTTACGGAAAATTGGTACAGAATAAGCCAGAACTAGCCTGTAAGAGACCGCCAGTACGGGAGGAATAAAATTCCGTAAGGCATGGGCGATCTAGTACAGGCTAGCCAGAGCAGACTAGGTGTTACTTTTTCACACTCCGTCAAAATATAAAAAAACAAGAATAGGCCCTGGGCACGAGGTTGATAAAATCAATTTCGGTTAGCATAGATAAACTGTCACACCTAAGAAAGATCATTCTCAAACCATAATAAAGTTATAGTGGATTAACGCACAAGTCGGATCAAAAAAAGGTATGTCAAAACCTCCAAGGTGGAGAGCAACTGTAAGGGTTGATAAGCATGATAACCAACTATGAACTATTGTATTGCACTTCATTCTGGGTGTTTAGTTCAATCCTCGAAACTATTTCTCTCTATAAATTAAATTTCAATCTAAAGTATGAAAAGATGTTACGTGAAAGAGATTTCAAGTGTTCTAAGTAGATGAAAGATGAAAGTAAACCTCTGGGTAGTACTTGTATGTGCTCTAGCCACTGTAAATGTAAGTTCGATTTTTTATGTAATCCTTCACAATTCATACCTAAGTATATAATGGATAAATCACTAGTAATATATTGAAGTTTTGATAATATAAATTTAAAGGCCTTTTAAATAGTGATTATTTCTCATTTTGGTAACCTTAAATACGTTAATTTGATAAATGTATAATATGGGTCTTTCTTTTGATCATAAACTTGTAAGATAACTTTTAACGATGGGTGTTAAGAGCTCTAACTTTGGGTTTCAGGTTTCTCGTCTAGGCCAACTACTTAAATAAAGGGTTTTGAAATTGATCACCCATGCAAAATATTGTTTCCCACTAGTGAAACAAAATCTTTTAAATACAATGGTCGCGAGTAAACTAGCAAAACAGTTGAATTTTTAATAAATTTTAATAAATTTTTGAAGCACTCATCTTTTTGAGATTTTTTATTATAAACAAGTTAAATAATTTTATTTTTCTCACTTGTCCATGAAAGATTAGTAATGCTTGTATGTAGGGAGAGTAATAAAGGCGAGACAAAATTTGATATGTCAGAGTTATCTAATGTAATATATGCTCGCGATCATTCCGATACACTACTGTATATAGGGAAAACATGTCCCAATTGAATGAATAAATGAATTAATGAACGAATGAAAACAAATGCTCAAGTTTTTTTTTACAGGAGATAGAATGTACTGGAAAAGCTGTCGTTCATTTCATGACATACAGGAATCCAAGTTCAAGAAAAGACAACGGCGATTGTTGTTATGACAACACCGATAACATCAACAACAACGGTACGGCAACTGCGACGACAACGGCATTTTGTAAATCGAAATGTCGGAATG
>JAYRBV010013902.1:0-13069 GCA_036023255.1 Mitrocomella polydiademata
ATCGTTGAAAAAAGAGTGAAACCTACACATTTTTTCCATTGTATCATTTGATGTTCTGCTCTTATCTTTTTTTATACCCGACTTGGTCGCGTCTTGTTTATATTTTGACATCATTAATAAAATTTTGATATCATAATAAAAAGATAATTGTTGTTACAAGAGCCTGCTAATAATAAAGAAAATTGTTTAAGTTTTTTGTATAAGTGCTTGTAACAGGATGCGTTTGATAAAAATATTTTTACACTAACGTTAATTTACGCCGATTTGTGCAATAAAAACAAAATTCTCTAGAGTCTTATGTCATACCAATGATATATCATTGGTCATACATATAAATATTTTGATTTAAGAAAAATAATTTCATTGATTAAAGACAAGTGTATTTTCCAGCTCCCTTTTGGTGGTGAGCTTTAATAAGCAAAACTTTGAAGGTCTCTAACAGAGTCAAAAATGCATCATAAAATAACTTCACAGTCAACTAAGTTAAATATAAGACTATCATCTGACAAAATGTTTTCCCGAAATCCAAACTTTCGTTTTCATAAGGGTATACAGAGCCCTTAAGACAGTCGAGAAACAGGGAAGTCCAGAAAAGAGGCAGTCAAATCTACTTCAAAAAAATTAAAACTTTTCTTTTTCCATCCATTCTATATGAACGTATATTACGTATTATAAAAAAATAATCAAAAAATAAAACTATCAAAATTAGTTAATTATCAAGCAATAAATAAGCAAATTGTACGGACCCCTCGCACAAAGATTTTTTAAACAATATTTACAATACAAAGTCAGCTACCAAAGGCCAACAGATAAAGGTCAATATATATTTTTTTCATCACGCATGCGCACTGCCATTTTACTCATTTTCATCCTCGTCTCTCAGGGACATGCAAACCTTGATTTTCCTTCGGTAAATCTTTTGGACAGGTCGGCAATTATCGGCAAGCATTTCGCCAGTGTCGTCTTCGCTCGAGTATAGTTGACGAAATTTATCCATCTAAAAAAAAGAAAATTATTTTAGTTGTTTGGGAAATTGAGAAACTTATCCATCTAATTAAAGATGAAAAACTACCCAACCGTTAACCGCCGGTTTGGGACGATATTCGTTCTTTTATAGAAAAGTCTATTAAGTTTGTTTGGGTAGTTGAGACGACTTTTTTTTATTGAATTCTTCCTTCTTTCAACACATCTAAGATAGTTATTTGACTGTGTTGTCCAACCGACAAGTAAACACCCTCAGGGGAGGAGTGTTTTAAATGAAACTTTAACCAAAATGAATAAAAATCACACTCCATTGTAGTGGTATTTCAATGAATTTGCACACATAGGGTTAGACTAGCAAGCGTCCTTCTTTAAAAGAATTATCGTGTAGGCAAGGAGTTATAAGACATTTTAATATTTTGTAACGTGTAGATAGACCTTTACGGCACAGGAGACTCCCGGCGCCGTTTTTTTTATAAGAATGTTTTTTTATAAGAATGTTTTTTTATAAGAATAATGTTTTTCTAATAGCATCTCTTAAGAAAGACTAGTTACTAGTCTAACATACGTAACGTAATTGAGTCTCATTTGAGTGACAGATTTCATCAATGCGCGTAATAAAACTTTAAACCCCCTGAGATGATAGGAGCACGTGCAAATATTTCTTGAAACCGGGATTGATGTTATAAATGTTATAAACGGTCTATCTGAAACTGTTTCATAGAAAATATTTCGAGGTAGTGTGTTATTTAAAAGCATGTGAAAAAAATCCATTACCGACTAAAACTTTCTACAAGCAAAAAAAAATATAGACACAATTTGAGGGACTACTTCATCTTAAGTATTTAAGCTCTTGTTTATTAGAAAGGTTTCGCATTCCTCTCAATAATTATGGATTAAAAAATTCTTCATTTCCTTTTGTGGAGATTAGGGAAACGACTGAAGTGAGATGATCTACCTACCATCCTCTTTCCTAACACCTCATTTCCCCTTCTTCAAACACATGAGGTTTGTTCAGTAGGAAGGAGATTGTCTTTAATTGCAATTAATTGTCGTTTTTTCGCGAATTTGACCAAATTTCATACACTTTATTTTAGGTATATTATAATCGAAATATTGCATTCTAGTCGTTTGAAATGTTTTACTTATGTATGGAATCTGATTTGATTTTCAAATCCTATTTCGGTTATAGTTGGTCGACTAGCCTGGTTCCTCTACAGTGGGAATCTGTACCTGATTGGTAAACGATAGGGAGTCGGGAACATACGAGATAGAGCAGGCTAGAGAAAATAATTCACCTGTCTCCTTGATATTTTGGTGGTATCTGATAGAACAACCCAGTTCACACATTCGTTACAAGGTGGCGTGGTCAAACTGCCCGCATATGTGTAATAAACTGTGGTATCTTCCGGCAGTAAGGCCAACAACGGGAACTGGTCGATCATAGCTTCTTGTCCTATGATATAATATGGAATGGATATTTGAAAATGAATCTATTGGTACTTTTATGATACCAGAAAAATCAAAAGATATTTATCATTTGTTTGCTTTTTATAACCCTTGTCTCAGTACCCCAGTAGCAGGTTTGGGTGAAAAAATATCCAGACATCTTATGGGGTGGGGGGGGGCAAAATATATTGTCTGATTTCTCGGGCGGTGCATAGTTTATTATTTCCACTGGCGGTAAAAATTTGGCCGTTTTTGGAATATTTTATCACTGCAGGATGGAGATCGGACTGCGACTGTGGTTTTGCAGCGACACTGGGTTTCTGAGATCGTGTGGTGTTTTATAAATACACAGCTTGATACCTATGACTAAATGTTGATGGTTTGAGGTATTTCCCATTTTCTGAAAATTGTTATCAAAAAGTCATCTCACCTTTGAAACGAACTTTTTGAAGATGTTCTGTGATATATTGAAATCCTTCGTTGGCTGTATCGTTAACCTAGAATAAGTTTTAAATGAAGAAATATTAGTTGTCATCCGCTATATACCAGTCATATAATTATGGGTATAATAAAGGAATTTCATTTCTTATAAATTTGGGGTCTACTGGACAGCACTGTTTCATAAAGACTTGAAAATGGTATTAGGCTATTTTAGTGTATAAAAATTGCTCCCCAAAAACTAATCGTTCAGTGTCCTAAAATACTCACTCAGTGCTAGACTAGATTGCGTTTTGTTAATTTTTCTTTTTTAAATTTGTTAAGAGCGTACTGAAAAGTTCGGAGTGCTTTAAAATCCCCGATTTTCCGATTGATACCGATTTTTGTTTTCAATAATAGAAACAATCGGGATAATCAAGGTTGACCTACCTCCACCCAAAACGCGAGGACAAGTAATCCATCTATTTTATCGTACATCTCATCTTCGGAATATTTCATGTTGCGGTGTACAATCTGCACCTAGAAAATGACGGAAAAGGAGAGTCGATGAAGGAGTGTGCTCATTGTGCTTCAACTGCTCACCTCCAGCTTGCTGTCCACGGAATGATAGTACAAGGAGTTTCCGAGGAATCCACAAAGAAACTTTTACTTGACAAAAAATATCCGCATTGTCAAAAATAAAAGATAGGACAAACAGAAATTTCCACGGATGGCCCGGATAAAGATTATTGAAAGACGATGAAAATTGGGCCTTATTTACATTCCTCTCTCAGTACCCCGCCAGTCAGATCTACCTCAATGGTAACACTGGTGAAAAAGATTATCCTAACATCGGCCAATATTTTGACCCCGAATGGAAAATAGTACAATCCCTCAAAGGTAAGGTTTATTTGACCACTTCCAATAAAAAACAACAGTGGATTTCCTTTTCAAACCAGTTGGAATTTATAAATTATAGGAAATAAACCCTAAACCGAGGGTAGTTGTATTTTAATGTGTTGGGATAGTTACCTCCATGGGGAAGGGTCTTCCATCGGACGTGTGCTCGGAGCCCCTCGTGTTGTTGCTACCCCAATGGAAGAGGGCGTGTATTGCTTGGTACCTGTCAGGAAGGTCTCCTCGTGTTAATGTCGCCTCGTCAAATAATTTCAGCTGAATGAAATAAATAATGAAAAATTCAAGTTTGAAGTTCTGGAAGTCGTTAAAAATATGCGTAGAGAAAAAATTTGAATTCCCAAATGATGTTAGAACGCCCTCAGTATAAGAAGCGTATAAAATATAAAATATAAATAAAAACATATAAAAGCATAAAACGAGTATGTTTTTCATTGGAATGGAATTAATTTTAGCTGCTGTTCCAAATGGCTTCTTTTTTAAGCAAAACGCACTTTAGATTTACGGCTTTACACCTGGTGTATTTACTTTTCAAAAAGACATACTTGGGTTTTTGAAGAATTGTTTTTTTTGGCTAAACTCTAGGGCTTGTTTAGGTAGTCCATAAAGTCCAAAAATTTAACCCGACGTTAACCCGTTTTTCCCGATTTCTCGATATTTCCTGATAGTATAGATTACCCTACCTTAACAGTGCATCCGTTATTCCTCAGTTTGACTTTTGCCCCTCCTCTGAAGTCTCTGTAGCCGTCAAATAAAAGGCCTTTCAATTTGGAATCGTAGATCACTTTTTTGGTATCGATGTTGACCGGGCTCTGATATTCGGATGCGGCCACGGGGAAGCTGTTTTGCCAAAATTCAGGACCATTTTGTCCGTTATATGACCAATCTGGTGGGACAAAAAATGTAATGATTTATTGTTATGAAACGTAATAATTATAACGAAGACAGTGAAAAATACATTTATTATGATGGAGCAGGCTTTTAGATGGTCTACCAGATATACCGTTTCGGGCTTTTTTGCCCTACTCTAGTGTTACTCAAGAGTAGGGAAAAAAAGCCCGAAACGGTATATCGGTTAGACTAGCTTTTAGACAACTCCGTTTGGTAAAAGTTGCGTATAGAAGTGTATAATTATCAAGCATGGATATGGGCTGGTCTTATATGACCAACTAATAATAACCTTATCTTTTTTAAAGTTTGTCGTTATGATTATTGTTATAATGGTCACAATCATGCTCAGATCTTTTTTGAAACTGTTCATTTAAACTTTTGTCCCATTGCCGCCCTATTCACCCAGACTTACAATCTCCCATCCTCTCTCCCATTTTTGTAATATTTTGGCGAAGATAAAGCGAGCCTGACCGCCTTCCATATAGTTCGCGTTTCAATTTATGATCAGTCGTTCTTTTATAAAAAAAAGTCTCTTAAATGGTTTTGTAAAATCGAGGCAATTTCATCAAATGCCTCGTTCTTCCAGTCTATTTTATGAACATGAATTGAAATATAGACACGTTAATTTGGCGCATCAGAAAAGGTTTTACTGAGAAAAAAAATCCAGCTGACCTTGAATTCGATTTTGGGTGAAATCTTTTATAGAAATTACACCGTGAAAAGAGTGTTCTGACTATTGAAAGTGATCAGCGGAGAAATACCTTTCTATTAAAATGGCATACGCAATACCTACATACCTATCTTCAATTCGGAAGTTAATCAGATTATAAGAAATTTGACCTTTGAGTTTCTAACATATTCTCTACTGGTCATAAATGCTACCAATATAAGCTGTTAAAAACTTCCTTCTATCATATAATTAACTTCAACATGTGAAACGAAGCCTTTTTTTTGAGTAAGACGTATTTTTATTGTCATGTATTATATATTGAGATTTATTAAGAGAGCGGAGGAACAGGGTTTCATAAAAGAGTTCCTGGTTTATTTCCCATAGCTTGAACTCACGTCAATAGTGCATCCGTGGTATATCCTAACGCTCGTCAAAGAGTTCGGTGAGATAATGTTTTATTTTGATGCGAATATCACGAATATCTTTGAACTGAATTGTACTTGAAAAATCTTATACGGAGGAGTGCAGTTTTGGTATTACTGCGGCATTTGAATATTGCGTCAGAAACACTCCTCCGCTAAGAGTTTTTTAGTGATTTTGCCGACTCGAATATTCTGTGATTGTCCTTAGTTAGCAGTGCAGCAGTGACAGCCAAATGAGTACTGCAGAAAAGTTTACTCGTTACTTTAACTCGCTTTCCTTCGCAAACTGAACTCAGTCACTTTAATTCGCTCTCCTCCGCAAACAGAAAGTTGAATATGAGCAATAAAGGAAAGTTTGTTTCTCCTGTTTTCGCATGTCAATGAAAATGATGATGATAATGAAGAGATGGATATGTGATAAAGATTGGGAAAAGTGAGCAAACATATGGTCATTCGACAACCTCGAACCCAGAGCTCCCTTCACTTTTCAGTAACAAAGATATATAAAAAAAAAATTAAAAAGGAGAGCTGGGAACAAAGTTGGTTCATTCGATTCATGGAAAATAAGGCTCTTATATTTTAAACTATTTCGTCCTGTCGTGAAGATAAACAAAGTTGAAAGGACCTTTAGGATTAATTAGATTTTGCTAAATTTAGAAATTTCTTTTTAAATGGTCATTTCATATGTTTTATCAGGTTTTATGGGAACTTGTTATTAAACCTATGTAAACACCCATCGTCCAACAAACAATGGACCAGAGTTTTCAAGGGAACACATCCTTAATACTTTGTTGTTTGATCGTTTTCATGCATGTTTTTAGGGTTAAACAAAACGACAATAAGTTTTCCCTAAATATCACGACAACTAACTTCTTTGTTTTCAACGAGGAGAACTGTCTTTGAAAATATGATCATGCAACGTTTGTCAAAAATGGTTCTTTACCAACCAGTAGTCTTAAGACTAATTAGCTAATTAGCGCAACCTTATTTGCCTTAATTAAGAATGGGTAATCTGACATCGAAATGGTATGAAACATTCGATCATTGGAACTGTCGATATTCAACAAAGATAAACTTAGCCATAACAATTTATAAATCTAAATCAAGCCAAACGTCAGAATGATTAGACTGGAGTCGTTTCGGTTAGTTTGAACATATCTTCAGAAGTCTTACGACAGATTGAATACGCTAGTAAGTGTGCCTTTAGGCTACACATGTGTGAAGGTCACGAGGTCAAATTCGCACTCCAGTCCCCAGTTAATTGAAGGTTGATCCTGTAGCATAAGGCACACTAACTAGTCCTTTCGGTAATAAATCGAGAGACCGTAATTCGTAAAGGAAGGCAACGGTTGGCACAATCTAGTCTAATGAATGATCAGAGGTATAAGAGGTATAAGAATATTGTATGAAAAGTACCGTCTTCAATGTCTTCTGATTTTAATGCTCTCCTGCTGCCCTTCCCCACGGTTGGTTTACATATGGTCTTCCCATATTTCTTCAAAATCTTGTTACAACAAAATAAATCATACATGATGATTATGATCGAAGCCAAGAAAAGAGCCAAGAAAAGAGCCAAGAAAAGTGCCAAGAATTATCAAATTGTTGTGTAATGAGAAACACGCCAGTCTTACCAACTGAAATGAATAGTCTTATGCGTTTAGGACTTTTCAAACATGTTCAAGACTTTTCAAATCAAGATTGCTGTAAGCTCTAGAAAGCTCGACAAACTATGAACGTTTCTTGTATAATAAAAAAAGTTAATGTTTACCCCCCGAATCAAAGTGCGCACTCTTTAAATCCAGGGGGTGAATATCATGTGTCAATAACAAATATCTTTACTTACATAACCCCCTTAGCCCATAATCCAAACAATCAATTAACCCTTAAGAAGTAAACCTTTGCAGGGGGTACACGAGTAAAACAACAAAAGAGTTGTAGGTCGGCGACAGTGTGCTAACGGGACGTGCTTTGTGTGTTCATTATAGAAAGCACGATAAAAAAACGACAAAAAATAAAAAACGTCAAAACAGGGTAAAGGCTATACAGCGAAGAATCCTCTTTAAAAGACCGTTTGTTAGCAAGACATGTCTGACCTTTGTTACGCTATTCATTAATTTGCAGCAAAAGGTTTATGTTGTTGCTTCTCTACGCGGAAGCTCCGTTTTGATTCATCTGCGTTCAGATTAGATAGAGATCGTCTCTCCGCCACAGTGTCCTTTCCCGGATGATAGATATATTATGACTCTATCAACTTTACGATTTTCCTTTAAAACGTCATTTTACACTGTAGACGTAAGCTAATCGAATATTGATGGCGAACGTTGTTCTCAAAAGTAAAGAAACACAGTTTGTGACGTCATAGAGAAGACCTTTGAGTGTGCCTTAAGTAAATCTCGTAAAAACTTGTCAACACCATGCAACCAGCAACAACAATAACAACAACCTTAATAATAACAACAACCTTAATAATAACAACAACAATAAAAAAGGACAACTGCACTTCGGGAGTTTTTCTGACATCTTGCCTTGGTATTAGAATAATGGTCTCTTTATAATATATAAACCTTATTGGGATAAAACAGAACAATTATTTTTTTCACACAATATTTCTACGTCTAGCTAGGGGAATTTATCGTCTCACTTTTAGATTTCTTGACCTAAAAACTTGAAACAAAATTTACGGTTGGACAAATCCTTCCTCGCCGGACAAAATTTGTCCAACAAAATATTCAATTATAAATCAAGTTTTTCAGGTTCATGGAAAGTTTCTTATATCAAATCAGAGGTAGTTCTAAAAGTTTGTTAAGTTTATGCCCTATTAGTTTATAACAACATTGTATAGCTCTTTGGTGACCTAAGCCTTGTTTGTGGTTACAAAATCTCCTCAAGACCACTGAGGTTTATAAGATGTTATTTTAACATAAGGTGAATGTTATCAAAGACAGTTGGGAGCACCGTTATAAAATACCTGCAGTTGAACTGTCATTTGATTGGCTAACGGAAATTAAACTACCATCCATTTGATTGGTTTATACAAATTTCTCGTTTTAATTCCTCTCTCTGCCAATCGTGTAGAACGGTTGTTTGTTTTTGTCCCTTCATGGCATGATGTTTATGACGTCAAATATTTTTTCAGAATGTTTCGTATCTTTTTGCTAAATCTGCTGTAGACTGGAACTATAGTCCATCCTCTTAAACAACTTGTAAGTTCTCATATAGAGAACGGAATTGCTCTCCTGATGCCTGTATTATCCCGATTTTCCAATATTTCCCGATATTTCTGTAGAATGCAACCTATCAAGTCTTGATCTACTGCTGTACTCGCCCTATCCTAAAGTACTATTTGGGTTTCCTAAAGTAAAAATCGGGTTTTGATTGTGCAGCAGAAAGTTTCTCCGTGCACACTTAATAATCTCGTTGCCAAGGAAACACGCAGCCTGTTGCCGCGGAGAGCCGCAAATTTCGTTTGACCTATGTAACCTTTACTGATTCAACACAATTTAAATGGTATAATAAAATACAATAAACATAATTGCTGCTATTTGATCGGCCGTAAATTTTTGTAATTATGCGCAGCTTTTAACAGCTCAAACCATAATGGCTCCAAGATTATCATGTCATTATTACGTAATTCTAACATTAATCAGAACACATACAGTTTTTATGGAAGGAAAAGGAAGATACCAAATGCATACTGTAGTTAATTGTTGTTTGAGTAACTTATATAATTTATATTTCCGACATTTATGAAGATTGAAATTATTGTTATTCAATTATCAATCAATATTTCAAACACTTCTTCCTTTTACATCATGAGAACAATTCAAGTTTTAACATTTAACCCCTAATCTTAAGCATAAAACATATTGTTAAACCAATAATTCATTTCACCCTGCATCGATGAACACTGCGCTTTTTTATAAGTATCAGTACCATAGGCATATTGGCTCACTTACAACACAAGCTTACCTATGTACAAGATTGTTGATGTAACCAGGATTAGCAGCGATTATAAAGAGTTTGCAACATTTGAAGACGAGTGTCAAAGGAATTAACACTAAAAGCATAATGACAGTAATTCAGGCTGAAATATTTGCGAACCCTTTAGATACCTCTAGATCCGCTTCTGAGATTATATTTATACACGATTTGATTCGGAATGGGTCATTTAATGGACTGAAATTGTTCTTTCTTATAAATGGAAAAATATATCTTAGAGAATGTTTTTGGCATTCAATCATAAAATCTTCCATATCTATTGATTTACTTTTTTCTAACCCTCTTTAACCATAAAAACTGTATTCGGGTAAACCTCGATGCCTTGATCGAATTCCAAAAATCAGATTAATATATGAGCCAACGCACTATCGAACGCGTATCTCGATTTTTCGTATGATAGTATATGGTTTGGGCACTTTATTCAAAGTTGAGTAACGTTTTTATATCTCAATATATGAAAGGCAGACATTATAAGCAGGTGTAATTTGGTTCATTATTCCGTAACTTTTAACCTTTTAGGTATTAAGCTAGTGTTTTTCATATCGAAAATACAGCCTGATAAGGACATAAGAGTCCGGTATGAGCTGTGTCAAATGTTGTACACATGTCTATGAAAAATATTTTGAAGAAATGACGAACAATGCGGATATAAAATGCTCACCATGAAAAGGTCCCCTTCTATCCAATGTCCACGATACTTCATCTGACGTTAATTTACGAGCCTTTTTTTTCTTCGTCGTGTTATTCATCAGCGACATGGATGAAAATTGTTTACTCGGTAACTTGGGTGAATATTGTTTGGTTGTCAACTTGGGTGGTGGGAGGTTCTTGGAAGATGGTAGACTGTTCTGTGGTGACGATGGTAAGTTTCGCATGACGCGAATTTCGTGTTTTTGAATGATAACACTTGCCATGATATGAAATAATTATCTTTATTATTTTATTGAATATTTATACTAGGATAGCAAAATACCAGTTACAAATAATATGCTAATATAAATATTGAAAAAAACAACAAAAAACTATGAATGATAAATTTCGCGTTGTATACCTCAAGAAATAATCAGTAAAATGTTGTAATTAATTGTAAACTAATAGTAAAGCTTGAAAACTTGAAAAAACATGATAAAAAATCAGCATGTCGTGTGAACAAACACGTTTATTTAGTTACGATGTTTGAAGTAAGAAATCAAAAAATTGCGCGACCAAAAATCTTCAGTGATCTTCAGTTCGTCTTCTCTGCGGTTTAAGTTTCTCAATAGTGATTTTTCTTCCCAATCACAAAAAGTAATCTACTATAATTAGCTATCGAAACATCACGGAAGGAAACGGAGTAGCAATTATATTTCTATGTATTGCAGCTTAAATAATAGATTGTCATTATTATAACTTTCTCTAGCACACCAATTAACTTGTAATTAAGAAGTAATTTGTAATGCTAGCGGTATCCCTTTCTTTCTTGTCTTTATTTTGCAACCAGATGAACAGAGCAATTTGGCCTTCCCCCTTTTTCCGTTTGTCATATATCGCGTCACGTGATTGACTTTTTATTGGCTGCATTATTACTTATTTATTTTTTTGTTCCTCCTTTGCTAATAATTAGGAAATCTGGCTTTTTTTCTGTTCCGCGACGGTTCCACATAGTTTAGGAGTCGGGTTTCCTAGCTACCTTGCTTAGAAAAAATGTAGTTTGTGGTTTAACACGCTCTTATATTTCTTGAATATTTTAACATTTGCCATCAAAGTTCGTATGTGGTTTTGAAAATATGAAGAATTTTAGAAATAATTGCGGGAAGGCTAAGAAAAATGTTGCTCTCTTTTTCAACTCGTTGATATTCAACCCTTCTCGCACGTGTTATGAATTATCGGAAGAAAATCAGACTAAAAAAGGAATCACGAAAAAGAGGAATCCGCTCGCTTTCTTTTAACGAAATTTTAACAGCTGCGTGCATAGAAAGAAAACACTAGTCACTAGTTTCTAGTCTAGCAGAACTTTGGAAAAAATCGGAGAATATAGGAAGGACATGGAACTCGAAAATGAGCTCACTTCTTTCATGTAGAATGTAAAAGAATCTGCATGACAAATTTGACTAGTTACTAGTCTAGTAGATTGTAAACTCTAATGAGCGAGGGCGAAGCGGGAGATGGAGATGAGCTTTTTCGGCTAGCATTATTTGTGTATGATGACTTTATCGTCAAGGGGGCTGTCATCAACTTCCGTTTGTCATTGAAAGTTGAAAAGACATGATATTTTCTTGGCACTGCTAAAGTTGACATCACACAGTCTATGTGGAAAATCAATGATTCTCCATTACGTTTCTTCCTTTAATAATAATAAATTTATGGGAACTTTCTATAGACTATAAAAAAAAGGGGTTTTTCTCGTACATGCATTGAACAAACATTTAGGACTTAATGGAAAGTTAACAACGAGCATAATTTAGTCCATTCCAAACGCCGTAGCCAAGGCAATGGCGCATGCCTGCAGACTTTCTCAATATTGGATTTAATGAAAAACGACGAAGGTAGAAATTAACATCGTCTCTAATAGACCTTTCCCGAAATACCGTTTATATACATAGATTCCTACTATTCAGTCTGATTCGGCAGACCTTGATAAAAACACAACTTTGTTTTCGCAATGTATGCAAATCAGACTACGCCACTATTTATCTCGGTTTAATGAAATATTTGCACGCGTGCTCCTATCATCTCAAGGGTGTTTGAACCTTTAATTACGCATTGATGAAATTTGTTACTCCCTTGACACTCAATTACAAAACTACGAGGCTAATCATAGGAATCATACGTATAAACGGTATTTCGGGAAAGGTCTATTAGAGACTGGTGAACTGTGTTTTCTCGTGATCCGTATTTCCCGCTTCTCCAGATTTCCCGATATTTCCCGATATTCCCGTAGAGCGGTTATAGTTTGCCATTTGACTTACTAGACTACTTTAATCCGAAAATCGGGTTTTAACGGTAGATAACAAGTCCAGCGTCGATATTAAGATCTGTAAAATACACAATAAAACTGCCTTGTACACGGGAAAGTTAAATCATAGCTGCTACTCCCGATCTTTTTCTTTCTCAAATAACATTCGCTAGAAAGAAGTGTACATATGAAGGGATAGAGAAATAAAAACTAGTTATTCGGATTAGCCATGTTACTACAGGTAGCTCACTCAGTTTTCCGTGGGGGTTTGTCGTACAATTAAGTACTATATTATTAAGTATTAGCTGCTAATACATAGACTAGCTTGCTAGCCTGTTGTTATGCCGTATCTCTGTGTACATAACACTGTTACTAAACTGACCTGTAAAT
>JAYRBV010013913.1:0-17056 GCA_036023255.1 Mitrocomella polydiademata
ACAGCGAAAATGTGAAAATTAGGAACAGCGCATCGTATACATATTGAGGTCGGAGAGAAAAGAAAGAAAGAAAGAAGAAAAAAAAATCAATCATAGGGCAGATTGAATAATATACCATTTTATATACTTCTTTATGAATCGTTTCCATACATGTTATACAAGAATACCTTTGATGTATAATTCAAGGTATTGAGTGTAGTCGTACACAGCGTCCCAGTTAGAATCAAAAGCAAACAGAAAACTAGAAAAAATAAAAACTTACTGCCCCCAATAGGGCAATACAACAAGGTCAATGTAAGTTGGACGTCAATCTGACGGCTAAAGGATGTCAGTGAAAAGCTTTCGTGAGATGTGTATGAACTGTTTAAATATAGATGTGAAATGAAGTTCGCATGTGATGAACACATCGTGCTTAAGGGACCTAGTGTTTTGTTGACGAGGTAGGAGCTACATGCACAGTGCATGGAAATGAAAAACTATTATGGAATACCAACTAATAGCCTTATAATTGGTTACATAAATTTCGTTGTAGAAGAACATGGATGGACATTATTATGATTAATGAGGATTTTGTTTTCTCTAATTTGATCATCACGATATACATATATAAACTAGGAAACTTTTCAACAAAGAATTAGAAATAAAATCTTGTGGCCAAGAGATACGTGTATGTAATGTTGACAGTGACGTATTCGGTTTTGTTTGTTTGTTTACAGTAAATTAACTATTCCGTACCTGTGTTGTTTTTAGACTAGATTGTGAGCTAGCGTCGTTAGCTTTCCTTTTTTCTATCTTATGAGTTTGTTACCAATGCACACACCCCCCCCCCTTCGTTCGGAGTGATACTGAAAGGCCCGTGAATCCCGATTTCCCGATTTTCACGAAGACTCTCTCATTAGAAATAAAAAAAATGTTCCTTTGGATTCCAACATCATGAGATTGTAATGATGTTGGAATCCAAAGGAACATTTTTTTTTCTAATGAGATAGTCATCAAAAATCAGCTTCATCACAGCGATGAAAAAAAAAGCGTGAATACGTAAAAATATCCAAATTGCAGAAACTTTGGAGGATAATTTTACTTTTCCTAATTGCAGCGTATAGTAATGCAAGATAGATTCGTCATTTTAGCAGAAGAGAAGTAGATTATTATTGTTTAAAGTATGATTTATGGGATGAGGCAGAAACGGAACTTAGAGCGATGATTGTAAATAAACAGCGGTGTACAAAGATCATTGAAATGTCAACGAGTTAGTAGAAAGTTTGTAAAAAAAATTCTATTGTCAAGTCTGCCTGTCTGTCCATGAAGAGTTCACCGTGAGACAACACTAACAAAAAGAGTCTTTAGCTATCAATTAAGAATTGCGTTTTGAATCATAATAATTAAGTTTTTTTTTTGTCCCCTCGAGATTTTGTGGTGTGGGTTCTGTTGGCAATGTTGTCCAAACGTCATGTTTGGTACATTGTAAAAATGTCGTTTGTTTGTAATGGTTAGTTGCGGTTACGTTGAATCCTCCGTATGTATAAAAAAAATCATAAAAGTGATTCACTTAGTCATCTTGTCATTATATTGTTTTATTTAATAACCTTTTGTCTTTTATGACGTAGCTAAGGGTCACGTGGGTTATTTTTTCTATAAAAGCTACGGTTTTTTTAAATATAAACTATACTTGTGTTTAGCTGTTAATTAACAAACACACATTAAAATAAAAATCAAACTCACAAAACGATTGAATTATCATCACACCAAGGGAATACTTATAAGAAGAAGAGATTAATAAACGATATGGCTGGAATTACATTTGTGAAATGCTTGTTAGCTATTGTGCTTGTGTCTAGCACGTTTCTAGTGGTGGTGGATGCTGTACCGACGGCAGCCCAATTTAAAAGATGGCGTTGCAATTACCAATGCATGACTGATTTCGATATGTGCAGTTCGTTCGTCAAGTCCATAGAACAATACATGATCTGCCATCGCGGCCAATCCATCTGTAAATACAGTTGCCGAACGAAAATCAGAATCTCTCACCGAAAGTCACCCACTGCGGGCCAACTCAAGTCAACAAAAACCGCAGCGACGCCAAAGCGGTATATACCGACACGCAAAAGCAAGAAATGAGACCGTTTTTGTCTTCATAGATGATTTATACCTGCATGGTTATGTAAAGTGGAATTGATGGTGGTCGAAGTAAAAGAAAAAAGTTGAATACGAAGCAGTGATTTTTAAGAGAAACTTTTTTAATATCACTTTGCGGTCTCGTAGAGCGCAAATCACGCACATTTGTTCTTTATTGAATGCCTATGTGTACGTTTCTACGAATATCGTTGAACTTTGATACCAGAAACTGAAAGGGTGACAGATAGAAGAGCCAATTTTTCTCCAGCGGTGAAGTATCAAGTGGATGGTATATATATACACTTAGAGGGACGGACAAAAAATTATTTATTACGTTCATTGTTCATATTATACCGCAATATGCATACACACTATCCCGAGAAACACCCAGAAATTTATTTGTCCGCGATCGAATCTTACCGCCCGGTTGCGGGTTAGGATTATATTATAAAAGACGGCAAAAAAAATATTGAATCCATAATGAATTTCGCGATTTCGTTTTTATTTTATTTTTTTGCTTAGAGAAGGAAAAGCATTAGGATGTTATCGTAAGGAGGCTTTAGAAGGAAAACGAAACCCTTTTAACACGCGAGACGATGTTAAAGCAAAATTTTGATGTAAATAAAAGAATACCTACTACTACAAAACGTTTTATATATATTATGTGTAAATATTGTAAGGTTTTAAATTAAATTTAATATTTATAGAATTTTTATGTTAATTTTTTTTTTTGCGTTGTACAAAATATATTATAGATTTTTATAAAAGTAATTTATTTGCAAAGAAGAAATAGTGCATCTGTCCAAAATGGAAAAAATGTTTTTTTTACTGAATGACGAGTAAAAAATTTTCAGGTCCTCTTCGCTGATAGATAGGTATTGGCAACTTCGTGAGTCTTTTGGCACATTTACCTTTAAGGATTAAAAAAAGGATAAGGACTTGAGGAGTTCGTGGCTTTAACTCAATTGAGAGCTTATTATTTTTCTGACCAGCCCACGATTCTAAAACACTAAAACTGGCACCTCAACAAAATGTTGTTCTTGGAACCAGCGGAGGTCACGTGACTGACTCAAAACACAAATCTCGGTCAACTTTTTTTCTTACTTCTTAACACAACATCTTGAATCAACACAAAAAATTCATTACCATTAAAAAAATATCAGCTTCGTATAATAGGACACACCAAAAAAATGACTATCTTGCACAATTTTTATTTGGTACAGTCAGGACGTCCGAAAAAATTATTTTGCCAGGGCGAGTTAGCTGTAAGATGTTAATGTGAAGTTACATACGAACTAGGTATAGGACACAACACGCTGTAAACCTAACAACGTCAACAAGAGAACAATATTCTAAAAAAAGGAGAAGAGGAGGAAAAAAAATGGGATTGGATTACCATGTGGGTGTGTGTATGTTAGAGATGAAAAAAGCCACCAAACATGTTAATTAATGAGCTGATCATTTCCGGATTATGATTAACGGTTATCACGCTCTCTCCAAAAAAAAAGAGAAGAAAACGTTATCACCATACATGGTAGTATCTAGGCCAACAAACCAATTAAATCTAATGAAATTCCATTAAGCAACAGTATGTATTGTGTGAAGAGATGTTTGAGAAATATTTCACATTTTTTGTCAGCAAATTATAATAAGATTACCAAGGGAATTTTACTTTAGGTCCTACAATGTGGATTGTTCAAGAGAAGATAACAACCAATTAGAACTTGTCGAGGCACAACTTAATTACCTGGTGAGTAAGAGCCAATTAAATCGAATAAAAAAAATGTTCTTTTTATAAACACAACGGCCCTTCAATTTGTCACGGCCGATGATTATAATTAATAGTAACATCCTTCCGATGAAAGAGGGGGAATTCTCATATCATACTATCAGAGTATTTTCAGCTTTCAGACACACAATAATTTCTGTCGTGACAAGCAATGCAATGGTGAACGAAAAATAGAAAGGTAATTTTACTCATAAGCAGCAGCCTCAAGTAAACAAAAATAAACATCACAACTCAATCATAGAAAAATACCGCACCACAAACCACATTATTGCCTTTTAAATGCATTCGGCGACTCGTAACTACTGGTTACTACTACTACAATGGCTGGCCTTTCATCCTCTATCGGATTTAACTATTACGCAAATATTATTACCAAATTTTTGTCTGATGCAATTTCTTCGATTAGTTATAAAGGAACAGAATCATTTTGGTTGTTTTCTAATGCCAAAAAGAAGAGAAGAATTACAGTTTTATGGAACCACTGTGTAGTATAGTACTATATCTAACGCACACACAATTTGCTATACAAATTACCGCAAAGGTAAAAAAGGATAATGTGGAACTTTTTAACCCACGACCTCTCGTTTACAAGGCCATTACTCTGCCAACAACTATACAGTTATCTTTGTTTTCATTGAATTCGTTTTCGGATGATCGAATACGAGGAATGCGCTGCTGTAACACAAGTCTAATTGCAAATTGCAAATTTGAAAACGGAGTTATACGGAGTCTTATAAACTAAACTATTGTTTGTTGACAGAATGCAATCCTGGCTGCGGGAATCAAGTTTGGTGGAATCGAGGTTTAGGTAAATCCCCCAAATTGAATTCCCACCAAATTATATCAATTTCGGCAACCACCGAATATCAAAATAGGTCATTGCATAATTCATTGCATGTTCGCAAATTTACTTTGTTAAATCCGCAGAAACTGAAAATCTCTCTAAAGGCTTGGGTAAATATGAATTACGGGGCTTAATATTAATCCCTTCATCCGTTTAATCTTTCACCCCTGTGAAATTGGAGATCGTGAAAGTAAAATTTTAAGATGGGACGCAATTTATTTTAGAACATTAACCTCAATTAAAACAAAAGTCTTGAAAATAAGCCGGTTGTGTGACCAAATTATTCTTTTCAAAATAAAATGGCTGCAAACACATCAATGGCCGGCGTTATCCGGGGGCCACCAATAGGATCACTGCCTCCCTGATAGATAGATACACGCTGAGAGTCATATCCATCAACAAAAACTAAAGCGGTTTGCGGTCTACTGTCAAACGCACACGTCCAAGAACAAGTTAAAGCAGTTAGAAAGAAATGATAATTACCCCGCCCCCTATTCAATCTAATAGAGAAACCATTTTTCTAGGAAGATAAAAAAACTACCCTGGTGGCCACAAAAATAGGTGACTTTAAAAGAGAATATCTATTTATAATTACCTTACCTTTCAAGCTGTTTCTTGCGTTTTCGTGAACAATGGGCCACACCCAAACCGATGCATTTGAATCCAAGTTATTTGGCGCCATCTTTTTTTTTTTGAATTCCACTATATTGATAAGTTTACAGGATTAACAATCTGAAAGAGAAACAGGCATTTATTAATTTCGTAAGCGCACAACGAAAGTTGCACGATAAAATTTATGACAGGACAATCGAAAAAGAAAGCTTTGAGTCGGATACAATAAATAGACTAGATATCGTATTCTGCGGAAATACATGTTCCCTTAATGTTCCTTAACTAAACATGGCTATCGGGGAAGTGCGCGAATTACTATCGCAATTAAAACTCCATGGAGGCTTAAAGCGTATCTTTTTCTCAAGTTGCTGAAAGATAGATTTGACAGAGGCACATAATAGTATGAACTTATCACTAATCTCTAGTATTATATTTTCCTACTTGATTATATCAAAGGTGTTTCGTTACTTTAGTTCTTAAGGGGGACTCAAAACTTATCATAACAAATCTTGAATCTATATAAAGAGCCGACATAGAAAAAAGAAAATAATACAGTAGTCTCATTAAAATATTCTCCTGAATGTCATTTACTAGCAAGGAAAGCTGTATATTTCTTTCCCTCTTGCTTCAAATAGCTAGGATCTGTGCCTTATTTCATAAGAAGAGAAAAGATTTCATAGCTAGTTTTATTTCTTTCAGGGACCCAATGCAATTTAGCATAACGAAACGGCCAGGCTACCTTTTCTATCGTCTAGAATAAGATGAGATAGTAATGAGTGACTTGATTCATGGCTAAATAATATACTCTGCCATGCTGTTTTACTTTAGGCCTGTTTCACATGGTGAATTGATTCAATTTCCATTTGAAGTTTATGGTTGGGAATGTAGCCAAATTTTCGACTTAATCTCAAGACCTATCAACAAAAAGAATATTGAGCAACCATTTTATGACGTCAAAATAAATGACACTTTATAAACTAACTTTTAATATTTTCCTAAAATCCAAATTTATAATTTAATATACTACCCTCTTTTAGACCAAAACACTGGGTTCTAAGGTGCAAATACAGGGCATCTCAAAAAAAAAATCTCGCTTCTGTAGTGTGGTTCACAAAAAATACTGTTCCAAATAATTTATGGTATTACAAAAAGTTTACTGTAAAAAACTCATAATTTCGAAAGACAATTTTTTTTGTGAATAACACACTCTATTGTTTCTATTATTCAAAGTAGTATTTTCTTTGAGACACCCTGTATTACTCATTTTACCTTGACCTTAATAAGGGTAATAGCTTTTATGAATAGAGGTTCAGATGGCCACAGGCACTCTATATCAACAAACATTGGCCAACATGTCCATAAGAGGTTTTGCTGAAAGAAAAGCCAACGGAAGCCGGACAAAGTAAAAGCAATATTGAAAAGGTCACCCACTACCCATCCGACACGGGACTATATGTGAACGTTGTCATAGCGACGTCGGAGTAACGTTCAATTGATATTAGGTACCACGACAGAGTGTATACACTAGACACAGGGAGGATTTCTTTAAAACAAAAACATGAACCCAACAATTTGTTTTGGAAAAAGGGGAAGTGAAAACTGTCACCTGGCAATAAAATGTTATCAATTGAAAACTGGTGTGAAAACTGTCACTAGTAATGATATCGTTTGGTTGCTTTGTATGTACTAATAAATTTTGTGAATTTTCAAAATACGATACATGTTTTTCTTCTAAATCACATGTACCTTTCCAGAAATACTACCGTTGATACATCATAGACGATGAGATCAAAAATGATGATCTTAGAGATCTACACATTAATCGGCACTCCGGGAAAGGTCTATTGATTATGAAAAAATCAAACCAGGCAGAGGCGGCGGGAAAAGCCACACAAATACAACAAAATTACAAAAAGACCTTCTTTTTTTTCATAGAGTAAATTTACTATATACATTGAAGCCAACACCTTTTTTTAGCTGATGTTAAACCTTTGGGTTATTTACACAAAATGAGGGAAAAAAACTCGAAATAATTATATTTTGAAGACATCGACCCCCCCTAAAATTCTCTAGTAAAAAATCCCCTTAAAATAAACGAAGGAGAATGTGAGAAAATACAGGACGGTTCACAAAAAAATACTATTCTTATTGAAATTTGTAATTAATTTTTTGTGACACCATATTTGGGAACTATATTTTTTTGTGAGCCACTCTGTATATTCAAATGGTCATAAGAAACCAATAGGGTGAAAAATCTCTTCGCCAAAAGCTGTTGTCGAGCAAATACCATTTAACCATCGCTATTCAAAAACAACATTACGGAGGAGTGTACAGCTCAAGTTTTGATTAAAAATACACCGTGCTCCAGTTTGTCGGCTAGGTTAGAATTTGTTCAGAGAGACGAAGCTGACAGGTTTTGTAGGGAGCATGTAAAGTAAACTTATTCAGTTAATAAAAAAAAGATTTTTAGGACTTTATAGTAATTCAAACAGGCATTATTGAGCATTCTTTGATACAAACACATTAAAGCATTTCGTTACTGTTATAAAATCGATAGACAAAAAAATTACAATAAAAACTCTTGTTTTTTTATACAATGAAAAGGGTGTGGATAAACATAAAATGGTTCCCCAGTCGGCAAAAAATACTCGAATGGAGAAGTGTTTTCTATAGATACAGCACTCAACATTGCGTGCCGTATCTACAAAAAGCACTCTTCCACCTGGACATTTTTAATGATTTTGCCGAGTGGATCCTATTCACCTTCACAATAATTCTGCTACTTTAAAAAAAAAAGGTATTTCAGGGAAAACATACTGGGATAATCATCATAATAATTCATGTTTAATGTGTTGTCGCACTCATGTGCATGGCTAAGAAGTTTATAAAAACAACAGACATGTTCATATTGCAATCGCAAATATTTCTGATGCTATTCAGTCAAATTGCTGCTCCATTTCGTTGGTAGGTTTCAGTCAAGTGGAGCAATGTAATTTTACCGCGCGGCCGCTAACATCATAATTCATAACGTTGCTTCGCGCGAAGTAACACTTTCTAAAATACTGGACCTCGGTTTGTTTCTAACTGCTCTTTGAACATGCCTATTTTTTCATAAACCCTCAACACACAAAATCCTTGAAATGCAATTATACTCGAACACATATGCTTTGTATAAGCAAATACAAATGTACAAATTAATGACAGAGATTATTCGTTTTTTTAAATAAATAAATAAATTCACCATAATTAATTTACACGTATACTTTTAGAGTAGGCTAATAAAACAGAAAAAAAATCATTAAAACGACCAACGAACATCTTCAGGTTATCGCATATCTTCGCGCACAAAGAGGGTCTTTTTCCAGTGAAATCTTTCCTAGCAAATCATTAGAGATCAAGCAAGATAACCAAATCAATTTGCATCATTTCAAAACCGCTCCGCTATTGAATACATCTTATTCTTCTTCGTTTGATTTATCCTAGACGGTGTTACCATGCTAACTTCTGCTCACCTACGACACGTCGTAACTGGTCCTTCTTGTTAGAATTTCATACATCATACCGCATACATCATCATACCAAGACCATTCCAATTTAATTTCCCGATTCCCGTTTAGTAAACCGGTTGTGGTTGTCCGGATAGAAAGCTGAAAACGTTTGGCCCTTGAATTGGCGTATGAGGCGTTGGGCACGGATAGGAGATGTCAATTTCCGCATTTGGTTTAGCCCGGTGGAGCAGAGGTTCCGATGTACTACGTGTGATCTTCGGTAGCGCTAACAAGATGGACTCGATCGAATTCACAATCTTAAAGGAATGAAAAATACGGAATTTATGACTAAATTTGATTTGTAGCTGTTAAGGAAGCATTGTGCCAGCTTTACCCTGGTATTCTAAAGAAGTATCAGCATTGTGCTCGGAAGAAATAGGCTGATATATAATAGTTATTTACTAAGAAAATGGCTACTATTTGATTTCATTCGCATCGATTTAAGATTCATTATGACGTCAATAATACTCCGTTTGAACAGAAATTAATACATGTTACGTGCGTTATCTAAATGCACGATTTTCTCTCTCCAAACTGTCATTGTGTATTAATTATCACCCATTTACTAGTTCAAAGAAGAAGCTTTTATCAAAAAGTTACTCATCTAAAACCATGAAACCCTCTGTCTACACTCTACGTGCTTTCCGACTTCCTACACTTGTATTCAATCAAAAGAAAAGTTCGTCCATAATCAGAATTTAATTCTTTGAATCGCTGATGAGTATATTGGAAGATTCTTATATTTTCAGAAACAAGCCGAATTGCCGCCTGATATTCTTGTAAAACTACGTTATAATAATTGATGATGTGATTATTAAGCAAAATCGCAACTTTCTCCGACGTGACGCTTTTTCGGCCTTACAAAGCATGGCTTACATGGCTTGATGTTGCAGTATTCTCACACAGTTATGCTCTATTCCTAATTCTTTTATATCACAGCGAGAGTGCGTCCACGGCAGTTTAAATCTGGAAACATTATTCTAGTCAAGAACAAAAAAATTTGACTTTCGCGAAAATGCATAAAAAACGCGACCGCGATATACTATATTGTCGAGTCTAGGCTCATTTTTCATGATCTGAATAATGTTAAAGTCATTTTTATGAAGATTAAAATAATTAAGTTTTCCAATTTTTGTTGGAGGTCAAAGGAGATATAACGTCATCCGAACAAAGTTGTCGTACGTGTTTAGAAATCTTTATCTACTCGGGAAAGAATATTATTAGAAAGTTACATATCTCCGTTACAACGCAATATTTTTTTGCTGAGATGATGTTTAAACGCAATTTATTGTTACAATAATATTTGGCAACTAGAAAAAATGCTGAGGTCGTGAAAAATAAAATTTCACCGTGACACGTGTGATGTGACGTCGATGATTATGCAAATTATGAGCGAAAAATAAATACTATGCACACTGCATCATTTCTATCTAAGGCCAACTGCAATTAGAGGGGAAATACTAGAATATTTTCGATGAAAGATAGAAAGTGCATCCGCCACGATATTTTTGGGAAAATTACGAGCGAATATCTCACAACATGACATATATTGTCATTATTATTCAAGACAAACATTCTACTATAGGAAGTATAGTGAAACCTTTAGGTGATTTTAATAATGTCCGTGAATTCCTAGTACCTCATGCAAAACATTCTCGAAAGACATAAATGGAATTACGACAAACTTTTTGAGGAGAACAACATTTAAATATTGGTGGACACGCTGCCGCTGTAACTGTCTAGGATTTTGTAACATAAAACAAGTATCATGTTCGAAACCTTCATCGAAAAAAACATTACATCGAATTCACGCAAACAAATACGCCGAAATTGTGATTTCGACTAAAATAAGAATATCAGTCTGCAATTTGACCCATATTTCGCAGAATATCCTTAGCATCGCTTTTGACAGGAATATAACTGAAAGTTTTAATCCACCATAAGATCTAATAATATACTGTACGAATATTTCGGCGCCAAGAACACCGTTCTTATAAAACTGTGCAAAGTAAGATAAGTTTATTTGAAACGATATAAATAATGATGTCTTTAAAGGCACGCAAAGCGTAAAACTGTATAAATATAGTGAGCCTGAACGAATAGAAATCTTAATCTATTAGTTGTTTAACTACATAACATCGCGGGTGAGTTCTAGCCGAGCGGAAAAAATGATGTAAAATTCAAAGCTGGTCCACATAGGGTTTTTTAAGTATTTTGCCCTCAGGAAAATAATAATTTATCTTCATTAAAATAATTGAAATATTTTTTGTTTACCTGTTTGAATTGTGGACGTTCCTCTCTATTGAACTTGATACAATCCGCGTAAACACGTTTCAAAGACTTCGGACAGTCCGTACGAATCTTGCTTGGGTCTGGACGAATATAACCACGCCCAATCCTGTACAGCAACTGCGGAGATAAAAGGAAAATGCAATTAAACTCCAACAAAAAATGCGGGTCCCTTTGAAGTCCTGTCTGAAGCAAGGTACAATTCACATTATATCAGTTAAAAAATGCCCCATTTCAAACTAAAAAGGTTCACTTTGAGTAAAATTGGGCTCAACTTTCTACTGATTATACTAGTGAAAATGACCATAGGAATTATTATAGAAGGACCATAGACAATAGAAAATGACCATAGGAATTAGCATAGAAAGACTATAAAGCCAATATAAATGAAAATAAGAGTGTAGTTAAATGCTTGTCACGTGTTACTTACTACGTCCTTATTTCCGATATTCGCATACGGTAACGAACAAGTGATAAGCTCATAAATACATATACCAAACGCATATGCGTCCGATAAAAATGTGTATGGGTTTGGGTCTTGCATTTTGATTACTTCGGGTGCCTACACGAGAAGAAAAAGAAAGGTTAAAAAATGTTGCTGTTGCTGTTGCCAAGTTCCACTCCGCCTGATGCTCATCTGATTGATTGTGGACCCGTGGCCGAGCGATTAAGGCGCTGAGCCTTAGGATTAAAGAGACAGAACAGAGGTTCAGCCCCGCCCTGAGGCTTTCCGTAATGGAAATCACTGCTAATTATTCCACAATTTTCTATGTAGGTTTTTCACAAGGATGACCCTCAGGCTAACCTGGGTAAATATGTAAACAACTAAATATATGCTCAGACAAGACAATAAAATGATTACCATCCATAGAATAGATCCTGAGGGCTGCTCACAACCATGGTCCCCACTCCACCTGGTCTTAACGGTCGCCAGTCCGAAATCCCCGATCTTCACCGTCAGGTCTTGTTGCAAGAAAATATCTGTACAATACGTTATTAAGGAAATCTGAAGATATAGTAATAAGCCTTTCCCGAAATACCGCGGTTATACATAGATCCCTAAGATCAATTTGGGTTGCAAGAAACATTTACACGTGTGCTTGTATCATCCATCTCTTGGGTGTTTACACTTTTATCACGCGTTGGTGAAATTTGTTACTCTTGTGGGACTCAATCCATCTTTTAGGAGTGACATTCATTCCAAAATAATTTCGCGAATGTCCACCGGAAATTTTTAAAACGAAGAGATGTTTTCCACCCACCAATTAAAGTATTTGTATCGAGTTTCGTCCAAGGCAGGTGATGTAGAAGGAATGGAACTAGAAATTATAACATTGCAAAGTGACATTCATTCCAAAAGAATTTCGCGAATGTCCACCGGAAATTTTGAAAGTTTTTATCCACCCACCATTAAAATATTTGTATCGAGTTTCATTCAAAATAAAAAAATATCGGTTGGAATTTTTAAACAATGCCCGTGAATTAGCATTGATTAAATTGAAAATTTAGAAAGGTCGTTTTTTAATTGAGCTATCATGTAGACTTCTGTATAATTTGAATTTTCCAATAAATTAATCAGTTTTTTTTGTTTTGATCAACGAGTTTTAGTCTGTTTCCTATACAGTGGGTATGCAAAATATGCAAGTTCTGACCAACCAAATTTGATAGGATGTCGTGAAAACGTGGTGTAGAGAGCTCAAAAGTTAATTCTCAAATCATGTTTGGCACCCTTAGGAAGATCAATATCGAAGCCTCGTTAACTGGTTTGATGTGATTATTTGAAAATGAGATCGGCAACCATTAATCTTCAAACAAACACGAAGGGAGACACATCAGGAGACGTTTTGGCTCAGAATCATGGCGAAAATGCTGTGTCCAAGCAACGTTTATTTACGGATAAACGTACACTTACGTACATTGATCGAGGAAAATAGCACAAAAACAACAATACTGATAAAAACAACAACAGCGCTTGAAGAGAAATGAAGGAAACCAGAATTTGGCTGCAAAAACTAGGGTAGACTTGCCAAGGAAAACTCCTCGCACCTCGCACTAGCTTCCTTTGTTTGCATATCTAATGATGTAATTAATGGCTTATCACATGCTCGAAGATTGGCCTCAATGAGACTTTCAAACTAACAAATTGCTGGGGATTAAGCAAAGTGTGATATCTCCGACTCTGAAAATAACGTGACACATAAGGATTTAAAGATATCACAACGTTCAATTTATATCCATATATGGCTGCAAAAGAGACGTCGCTTTAATTGACAGCTCGAACAAAACAACCGAGAGAACGTCCTTGCAATTCGTTGTAAGACGTGATATATTATTGACTCGTAAATAATGTGAAACATTCGGCAACAGAACGACGTTTAATTTGCATTTATGTATACAATTTGTTGCAAGACGACGACGGGAAATTTGAAAGGGCGCCATTTTAAACATAATTTAGAGAAACACAGCTACTAACTGGTCCAACCAACTTTGTTTTGAAAAAGGATACTGTTGGACTTGAGATCACGATGAATAATTGACTTCGCATGTAGATAGCTAAAAATCAATCACGTAAAAAAATATATTAAACAAATAAACAAAAGTCGTGAAAAGAATTTTTGGCGTCCACCTTGTATTGCCCACGCCTCGAGGCTATTCAAATCGATACAAGAAAATAATAACAGAGGCGCTAAATATAGAGAACTTGTAAACAAGTCAACAGCTTGGTGTCATCTTTCACAGAGAAACAATCCCGGAATACAGGGATTAATGATACCCCAGAAACATTTCCTGTTGACTATAATATGTTGATTACATAAAAGGGAGCCTTGAAAACAAGCCCCGCTCAATGACGCGACCCAGAATTGTCACACTTATGTATCAAAACCAAAATGATTTTTATTACAAAGACAGAAATTTTTCTAAAACGTCGCCAAAGTTTCAAGTGGCTTAAATAATTAAAAGTAAATATTGAGAACTTGCACCACTATGCACGAACGATTGTGAAATCACTTTTGACACGAAACTCAATTATTTTTCTACTAGGAAAACTGGTCATATAAATTTCTGGGATTTTTGAAATTCAAATTTTAATCCTACATCCAGCTTATTATTTGGAAAAAGTTAAAATCGAAACATCGACTTACTCGATTCCCTGTGCAGTTTGTCGTGCTATTTCGATCAATTGAATCATGTTGAATTTCTTCTCCATGACGTGAAGATGCCTATATAGACTAGATCCCTCGCACCATTGAGTGACGATCGCTAAGTTCGGCGTTGACATGCATCCCATGAAGAGGAGAACGTTGACGTGCCTAGTCTTTCGAAGAACAGCTACCTCATTTTTAAAAGCTAGCAGCTGCTGAGGATTCGGGTTTTTCACGTTTAGAGTTTTGACTGCTATCGTACCTGGTAAACAAAAAATACAAATTACTTCATCTTATTAAAAAATATATATATATATATATATGGCTATTCCCAGTGCATCGCACTGCAAGGTGTCACGGTATTAAACGGTAGTATGTTTTCAGAGAAACCCTATGTTTTCCTATTTTAGGCATTTTCTGAAAAAGGGCACTTTTATGATGGATTTCATAATGGCTGTAGCGCCTGGATTAGAGCCTGAATGGTTTTAATATTATTATCTTACCATGCCAATAACCTTTGTAGACCGTTCCATAAGAGCCAGATCCTATCCGTTCACCAATTTGCAAGTCTCCATCATTGATCTCCCAATCGTCATTCGAGTCCCTCCTCCGTAGCTAAAACCGAACACAAAACGTAAGTACAGTACATATCCTTTAAATTCAATATTTTAAGGTCTCTGCAGTATTATGGTTAAAGTTGACAAAATATCGCCAACAAGAGAAAATCCTACATAGTTTTGTGTCAAACTTCAACATAACTTAGGTCGAGGAACATCAAAACACGTATTTTTTTAACATTGTCATTATGTTATCGGTTAATTCGTAAAGGGAGTGAAAACGGGGTCAAGATTTGGATATTTCATGTCTACATAATTTTTTGCTTCTTAGCTAATTAACGTCCTTCATTGTATATAATGTTTATATAATTCGAAGATCAAGGGGAGGGGTGCGTCGATCGATTATACACTTTGAAAAGCCCTACCTTTCTATTGTTTCCTTCTTCAGACTGAGATCGAGAGCGGTTTTTCCTATCACGCGGTGGATGAATAAGTGAGTCGGGAATACCGGCAATTTGTTGAGCTAGCATGTTTGGATTTGAAGCAAGAGGAAGTGTATTGGCCATGTGTGCGTTTTTGAAGTCGAAATAATTGCCGTCGTTAGATGTTGCACTAGTTGGCGTGAATAAGCTATCCAAGCGGCCACGAGTACTGTTACCTCCGATAGAGATTTGACGAACAACACCACCTGTAAGAGGAAGAGCAGGTGACAGGTTATATACAAAACCATTAAGAAATAGATCAACTCGAGAAACAGAAAAGGTAAAAATGAATGTCATCTTCGTTGATATTTTACGAGTATAAAGCTAGGCAAAAAAAATATTTTATTATAAAAGTCTGACAGAACGATACGAAAGAAAGAAGATTCATATAATACCTGATATCGTAGCTGGTTCATTATTTGCACGATTCTGATAGTGTTTTTCCAGTACCTCCTAAATTAGTGTAGAATAAAAAAAGATGTTGAAAAAAGTCCATTTTATAAAACGTACACTGACCCGCGTTGAAGACTCTTCATTCAGACCAAACGAAAAACTCCCATATGTAAAGAGTCTTTGTCACTGTTTTATTATTCTGGAGATTGTGATGCCGTTCTTGTTTAGGTGTGGTGTATCATAACAAAACACTCCCCCTTTTTGATTTTCTAATGATTTCGCCGATCGAGTTGGTACATGCGGTAAATAAAAGGTTTATGATTGACATCACCAACTTGCTACCGAAGCTGCTTAGCGGTCTTAACTAACGGCTCTGAATGGTTTAAGAACACTGTATATATATATTCAAAATGATGGAATCAAACAATTGAGGAATTTTCATTTTTTACCTCTATCAGGGTGTTACTGCCAGGTTGACCGATCATGTTGACGTTTGGTGCAGAGATTGATCGTTCACGTTGAGAAATAGGACGAGGCGTAGGGGGTAAGTTACTCGAATTAGGATGCTGCTTTGCCAGAAGCCTAAGTTAAAAGAAAACAAAACCTGTTTATTTACGGATAAAAACAACGGAAATCCAGCTCTCGAAATTGGTGTCAGCATTTGGCACTGCCGTTCTAGAAACCTACAACCTTGCTTAAGATTAAGTCGGCACATTTTGTGCTTTCCTTTTGATTAAGGTTTGCAAATTTTGTATTCGTACCGACCTGACTTATCATCAATTTCAAGGACTGACAACCAATTATATCAACTCTGCAGGGCCGATTAATTTCTTGAGAATACAGAGGGTCTGTTAATTAACACTGTAGTTCGAAACAAGTTAGCAATATAACAAGTGAGTTGAAATTCATTTAATTGATTGTACACGCACCTTTTATAGATTTGAGAATGTTCTGCCTGCTCACACAAAGGTGGTATACCCTCAGCGCATTTTTGATGGAATCTATAATTACACGTGGTACATCTAAAAAAGTAAAAAAATAAAATATTTAAACCTTGCAATTAAAGAAAACAGAAATACTTGACTTGACATAATTGTATATAGCATTTAGCCATCGGGTCGAGCCCGATTTTTACCTATAATAAATAAATTAAAAATATTTCCTTGTTTGAATACTTATCGCGTCAATTCCCTACGGTGCGCATGGGCTATCAAACTCTTACAATTCCCTACGGTGCGCATGGACTATCAAACTCTTACAATTCGGTCATAATATTCGGCTATG
>JAYRBV010013914.1:0-10223 GCA_036023255.1 Mitrocomella polydiademata
TATTTACTGCTTTATATTTGCGCCGACGAAAAAAGATGGGAGTACGTGACGTCACAATTTTGGTCACGTGACTTTGCAAAACTGTTAATTTTGAGCTATCTAAGCATTTTTGGAAATTTATATATAGATATTTGTGTCCAGAACAACAAAGCGATAATTTTAAGCTAAAGTTGTTTTTTTCCCTCAATTCCCCTTTAACCAACCTATATTATAGTTTGAATACATTGTGATTAATTCAAATTTGGCACTAAAACAAGTCAACCATTAAACTTTCAAAAATTTTCCTGTCAAACCATGGTGACAACAATCTGAACAGTTCAGTTAGAAAAACTGGACCCCTTACAATCGATATGATATACTGCAGTGAGATATTATTGTACATAATATATTCATAGTTTACATTGTTTGTTTCTGCTGGTTCTTCTATAACTTTAGCTAAGACTATTTATCACATTTTGAAATTGTAAATATGTTCTAAATAAGTTTCATGGATTTCCGGTTTCTCTTGTACTGTATTTTAAAATTTTATTCTGTTTTTTATCTAGACATAATTTGATAGTCATTAAAAAATAACAAGAAAATATAGTTGACAATCTAATTATTCATCATGGCTGCTGGTCCCTACAACTACTCATATATATTCAAATATATCATCATTGGTAAGTTATTTCTCAATTTTATATTCAAACTACTTTTAAGTGATATGAATCCTGTGTAAATTTAAGTCTAATTTCTTACTTACTTTTCATTTGTAGGTGATATGGGTGTAGGGAAGTCATGCCTTCTCCATCAATTTACAGAAAAGAAATGTAAGATCTACCAAATTCATAATATATTTTTCAACATTTCAAATTTTAAGAAGAATGTAAATTATAATTTTTATTTTTTTATCTTACTTAGTCATGGCAGACTGTCCACATACAATAGGTGTGGAATTCGGAACACGTATTGTTGAAGTAGCTTCCCAAAAAATTAAACTACAGATATGGGATACAGCAGGTCAAGAGAGGTTTCGAGCTGTGACCAGGAGTTATTATCGAGGAGCAGCTGGTGCCCTTATGGTATACGATATAACAAGAAGGAGTACATACAACCATCTTAGTAGTTGGCTAACTGATGCTAGAAATTTAACTAATCCAAATACAGTAAGAAACTTATTTATTTAAAGTAAGCTTGTGATATTCTTAAAAATAATCTATGTCATTTAACACAATGAATCTTTAAAAGACCTAAAGATTTTAAATGACAATATTATTCACATTGAAATAAACTACTTATTTATTTATTTATTTATTTATTTATTTATTTACGAGTTTTACCCAGGAAAGCCTCTTCAGCACTATATTATTAGACTGTTATCACTTACGCACTTACGTTCTGCTTACGTTGCAAAACACCTACAACGGAGTCTGAAGGAAATTAGCAATGAGAGGTCATCCTCATCACTGTGACCGGTGGCGGACTCAAACTTCCGACCAGCAGGTTACAAGCCTAGTGTCTTAACCACTCGGCCATAGCTCCATTTTTTATATAATCTTTTTAAAGCACTCTCTTTTCACTTGATCCTAAGCATGTTTCTTAGACGATTTTGATTTTTAGCCAATTTCAAATTAGTAAATTCTTATGATAAAGAATTCTTATAAAAAAAATCAAAGTACTTTTATGCTTAGTATTTTTTTTTTCTAAGTTATTGTAACTTTTGTTCTTCTTCTAATAAGTAAGTATGCTTTCTTTTAGGTGATAATAATGATTGGAAACAAATCAGATCTAGAAGCACAGGTTTGTTCAACTTAGTTTTTAAATCTAACAAGGTGGCCACAAAAAAACTTTCCTCCTAAATGCGTTTTTTAAGGTTGTTTTAGAGGTATAGAATTACAAAAATTTCAACCATGGTTGGCAACTGTTAAGCACTGCATTACATTCATTGGAACCATCACATTTCAATGTTTTGATTCTCGTCACGTATTATTATACATAAATTGACTTTGAATATCGTACACATCAAGTTGCTTCAAAAAAATTCTGTGGCCACCCTGTCTAAGGTACACTCAGTTTTGAGCTTTGAAAGTAATTCTCGTGAAATATCTCATATTTATTATTGGAGGAAGGAAGCATGAGTTAGTACTGTTGACTGTGAATTCCTACAGCATGTTTCTAACACACTTAAATTCTTTCTTGGAACAGAGAGATGTAACTTATGAAGAAGCCAAACAATTTGCAGATGAAAATGGACTATTGTTTTTAGAAGCTAGTGCAAAAACGTGAGTTTTTTAATTCAACTATAAAATTATCAGTCTAATGAGTGCTAAATATTCTGTATATAACAAACCTCTGGTACAACATCCTTTTTTTTACTTTAGGGGAGACAATGTAGAAGACGCTTTCTTAGAAACAGCCAAGAAAATATTCCAAAGTATACAAGATGGCAGGTAAGTTGCGAAAAATCCATTTTGATTGACAATGATAGAAGATTATTCAACGTTGCATTTCCTACTAACATTCGATGCAAGCGTGTTTCATTGGCATCATAAACTACAAATTTGTGAACAATTTTTTTCTGTTAGCTTGGATCTGAACGCTGCTGAATCTGGGGTTCAACATAAACCAGCCAAGAAAGGTGGACCTAGTCCTTTCCCACAAGAAAATACGCAAGGTAAAGACAATTGCGGATGCTAGCCCAGCTGGTGCCACTCAACCATCATCATCCATAGTAACTCTACCCTCTTGTATTTTTGTATTATATCGCTGGGAAAATACTTTTTTGGAAAAACAACAAATGAAATCGAATGAAATTGGACGCATTACAAGACTGGGGTTGATAAATCTAAAAAGGATTTGCAGAAATTGTCGGAAAGGCCATTTGATGCAGTGAAAAAGGAGAACTTCAAAGACTAGCAGTAGGATTATTAGAATTGTCTGCACTGCGTTGGAAAGTCGTGGCGAAGACAGAAATTGCTAGGGAATTTTATATGTCTGAAATGTGTCCGTGTGGGTTGCTGTTTAATTTTTTCTATTCCTTCTTCCACTAAATCATACAAAAAGATATCTAATTTATAGTTTTATTATTATATTACTGACGATTTTGCACGTTATTTGATCACTGTTCCTCATCGAATATAATGGGGCAAGAATTAAGAATTATTTGCACTGGAATCTCCTGCTTAATTGTTTTACGTTGGTTTGGAATATTTTCACGCGCTTTAAAAAACTTATAAGATTGCCCTTCGCCACGAGATCGTGGTGTTTTTTTTAATGAATTGGTCCCAAGAACTAGCTAGATGTATTGATGATAATGTTCTCTTACCGTTTCCTTGAGAAATAAAAAACAAGACTATTCGTAAATTTTTTAGTTAAACTTTGTAATTGTATGCTGAATTAATTGTATATTGTAAGGATATATTACATTATTCCTCTTGTAACTTCTCCACTCTGTCTTTTCCTACAATTTCATTAGCTATTTCATATTTGGTCCGAGATGTTTGGTGAAATTAATACTTTAGTAATAACACATTCAAAATACCACAAAAATTCAAAGAGAAGATGGAAAAAAAAGTCAGTCCCGGGACGCACTATCACTAATAACAAATTGTTTAAGGTCTCGGGTATCCCGAAAAATTAACTTTCTCATTTTGGGTTGATATTTTTATATTGAACTCCTCAGTACTTCCTTCAACTTTTGTGAAAAAATTGGGCCTTAAAATATCCAAACGGCCAAGTTATAGACCTTTTAGTGTTCTGTTTTTTTGTGTAACCACAGAAATACAACCGTTTCTCTTTAAAATTTGTTGTCCATAATTATGTAATTCATAATATTCACGTCGCTCGACCTCGAGTCGAAACTATTCAGTTTCGATAAATATCTATTATTTCTCTGGGTGGAAAACTTCACCTTTTTTTTGCTATTAGAATAAAATGACAAAACAGCCGGGATGTACGGAAGCCCATCATTAGGGACATCGTTGCTTCGTCTACTTTTTATGTATATTTGAGGAAAAGCGGAGAAAATTGAATTGCGTCGCTTCAACTTTTTTTTTTTTGAGGAAAAGCATAAAAAAAATCCGTGCGCCTCACTTTTTTTTTTTTTTTGAGGAAAAGCAGAAAAAAACCCACTGGATTGAAGAATTCCCACATTCAAACAACGGGAAATTCTTAATGTATCGTGCCTATTACATGATGGAGATAATAATCATTATCCTACTTTTATTCCCACATTCCCACGTCCCCATATTCCTCTATTCTTATATTCCCTTATTCCCTTATTCCCCATATTCCCACATTCCCATGTTCTCATATTGAAAATAATGTACTTATGATAAAATCAGATTATGACTCTTTTACTAGGAAGAAACTTTCGCGAGGCGAAATCTTGGGAACAAACTTTCGCGAATGACACCTTTTGAACTTCATAAATGAGGGTTTTACACCATATTTATTTACTTCATTTTAGAGCAATTTCACAAATTTTTAGCCTTATGGAATATTTCGCGGGACTAAACTTTCGTAAATAGCTCGCTCAAGGCTTGTTCGCGGTAGTAAACTTTACGCGATTTTAGCCAAAATTCGCGAAAACGCGAAAGTTTCTTCCTTTAAAATACAATTTTTCATATGTAAAAAACTGTAGCTATATATATTTTGAAAGCAAATATATTGAAGGTTTAGAAAATCAAAAGAAAAATCTTCAAAATTCAAAATGGTAGCCTCGGTCAAAGGTCAAAGTCCAAAAGAAATTCCGAAAAAAATGGCAAAAAATATATTTTTCAACTTTGACACAATATAGAGAAAAAACTACACTGTGAAATCGTTTAAAACTCCATAGGGAGTAGGACAACTATGTTGGCTCTTACTGAAACTTTACAGAACTGAATTATCATGTCTATTTCAATTTTTATTTTTATTCAATTTTTATTATTATTCAATTTTTATGAGTCAAAAAGTAAACACCAGTAAATTCAAATTTTGGTACTGGAAGCTAACACTAAGTACACAAATTTGTAAACCCCTAATAAAAAGCCGCGAAAAGCATTCTTAGGCCTCATACTACCCTGCACATAGTTTTTTTTCCGCCTAAAAATCAAGGAAACGGCCGTAACATGACGTAATGTTTCATATGGTCGTTAACGACCACAATAGTACCCAATAAAGAGATATACAATAAAATATTCAGTATTATGTTAAAATTTGTTGGTTATTTACACACCTGGAATGCAGGGACATGAATGTAAACCAATCTGTTCTCTAATATTGAGTGTCTGCTAATCAGAGACAATTTCATGTGAATCCTTGATCATGCCCGTCTCTCTTTTTCTTCGAGTTATTTCTAAGAAGTTAAAAGAAAGAGAGACGGGTATCCCATCTACGATGTCCCTAATGGGCTTCCGTAATTTTCTCCGTCGCTTTTCCTTAAATATACATAAAAAGTAGATGAAGCAACGATATCCCTAATGGGCTTCCGTAGGGATGCAGTAAGTTCCGCACGGTGTTTTGTTTACAAGTATTCACGCATGCGCACTCAGTCCCCCAGTTTTTCGGGGGATAGAACCCAAGAAAACAGAGTATTGCCTACAGACCACCGCAGCGGCAATTCGCTTAAAAAGCGAAGCAGAGCAAGGTGGGATTTTGCGCAGACAAGTAAAGAGTGACATTTGAATATCATTTTAAACTTGGATAACTTTGAAAAACAGTTTGATGGTTTCTGTGTGTTGTTGTTATGCTGTTACCGTATTTTGCCATATGGCTATTTTTACTTTTGAAAACAGTTACGATATTAATACATGTGGACCCCAGAATTATTTTTTTAAACACATTAAAACTTTTAGGTTTTTTTATATTTTATGGTCTTATTGAAGTATTTTTCAACTTTGACACAACATAGTGAAAAAACTACACTGTGAAATCGTTTAAAACTCCATAGGGAGTAGGGCAACTATGTTGGCTCTTACTGAAATTTTACAGAACTGAATTATCATGTCTATTTCAATTTTTATTTTTATTCAATTTTTATGAGTCAAAGTGCTTTCTGGGTAGATCATTTAATCTAAAAAATGGTACAACAGTAATAAATAAATAAATAATTTTACTCCATTTGCTCAGTAGGAGCATATTGGAGGGTCAAAGAAGACTCAGATTCTGACAAATATGCCTTATTTTTCAGAATCTGCCTCTGCTTTGACCGATTCAGAACTGCCTATTTTTGGCTTTATTTATAAAAATTTCTCGGGTTTCATTTTCATTTTTCAACACCTGTCTCAATAGAGTGTTCGTATTTCTGCCACGTTTCGAACATTTATCCTCCTGAAACAACAGTCGTTTTGTCGTACACGAATTATCAGCTCGGATTAGATGGGCAGCGTAGTTTCGTTGACATTGTTTAGTGATGAAAGCGGAAACATCGCTGGATCTACAGATCTCCAAAACGTCACTATTGCGATATCGAAACTTGAAATCTTCTTCGTTTTGTTTGTATGCATTGGGGACATCCACATAGTACGTACACACCAAGGGAGGAGGTGGGGGTCCATGTGAAAGCGTACGCTAGGGTAAAAGTTACAGTAAAATATAACATATTTTGCGTAAAGGGGGAGGGGAGGGGGGTTTGTGTGTACATACTATGTGGATGCCCTCATTGATGTTATTGAACCAGCAAAAGATAATGAAAGTAAAAAATCACAATATTTAATTTCTTAAAAATCAAAAGTTAAAGTGGTTTATTTCTCACGGAAAACGCCTAATTTATTTGGTTCGCAGCTAAGTATTTACGCAAATATGTTTTTTACAGTTTACAATTTACAAGACTGACGATAATCGTTTGCGTTACATTTATACTGAAAAGTAAGAAACAATGTAATATTTAGCCTGGATACCAGGCCTTCCCATGATATTTCTACCCACATATGAATTCTTATAATGTTGGAGGGAAAAAAACCTTTATGATCTCTTAAAACATTGACAAAATTTCCACAGGGATTTTATAATTTACGAGAATTTTACGGAAAGGAAGAAATACGACCATATTTGTGAAAAAAGTACCGATTTACAGGAATTTATCCAAGTGAAAAATATCTACGCAAGCTTTCATAAACTTGCCAGTTCAGATAAACTTGATACACACGTTTAGCATATACATTATTTCACAAACCTCTTGTAAGTATCTATCATTATTTATTCATAAAGTCGTGAGTTCTGCATTTATTCTTTGTGATAAGCTTTTGACCAATGCCAAAATAACCTCTCTGTCTTTATCGTACAGTCTGTTGCCACACTTCTGCAGAAATTTATCAGGATGCCAGCGAATTCGCTGCACCTTTAAGTACTTTATTTTATCTTCGTCAGTGAAACCATGACTAAACATTCGTATCATACCGTCCAATAAAATGTTTTCTTTCAAATTTGTCGAATCAAATCCTGGGAAGTGTGTCCACGGAATATCTGTTATCTTTAACATTTTCGATTTCGATTTCAATTCTGCTGTTGGATTTTTGAATAGATAAAAACATGCTTCTTCATATTTTTCGCGATATTGTAATATTTCCAAATTAGTTCTTAATTCCTTCAAATTGTTCACTGGACCAAGCTTAACCCTGCTTTTCTTTTCACTTTCGGGTTTTTTCGTTTTCAAGGAAACATCTCTTATCACCGGTTTTGCTCGATACTTTCGATTATACTCGTGCGACATTCGATCGCCCCATTCTGTGAACGTTTCACGTTTACGATAAGTGTCTTCGAATTCTTCCTTGACGAAAAGTTCGCTATTGTACCCAACTTCATCTTCTGCCATCTCGGAAAACAATTTCTCGTTCCAAGTTTTATCATCCATTTCACTTTCACTTTCGCTCTCTTGTTCCAAGAAATGTCGTTGTTTGTTTCGTAACAAGTTTGTAATTTCTTCCAACAAATCAACGGGTGTTTCTCCATATTCATTTCGCTGACTCAGCAACTCTGGTGGTAACGTCCCAAATATATTATCGAGAATGTAAAAGAGGAAAGATCTGTTGAAGCTTTCAATGATGTAATTAAAAGCGTAGTGAAGAAAATTATTGTCCCGTCTGTCAAGTATTTTGATATTTGCTCCGTGAGATAGAAGAAATTTGACTAGTTCCAGTTCTCCAACGGAAGATGATTTATGTAAGTGTGTCCACTCCTTCTCGCCATAAGGTGCGTTAAGTTCGTTTTCAAAAACACTCGTACATCCGCCTTCCGAAAATTTTCGGTAGATTTTATGAAGTTTTTCAATGCGGTTTGCTTCGAGATAAGAATGAAGTTTCTTGATCAAATTCTTTTGCCCATCATCATCTTTCTCCCTTTCAGAAGATCGTTTTCGTTTTTTATGTTTTGATTTTTTTTCTTTCTTTGATCGCTTTGATCCCACACTGTCCATCCTATCGAATAAAAAGACGTGAAAAATTTGTAAGTTAAATCAAACACCAGATATTAACTAGTTAAAAATCATCAAAATAGTCAACAATTACAATATGGAATACATAAAATATTCAAACTTAAAAAAATACCGCCTTTGAAATAATTTTATGCCTCAATTACTTCTCATATTACCACTGACGGAAACTTGTTTTGGTTTCCCGAACTTGATTTTAAAAAGGATAAATTTTAGAGAAAAATTTACCTATCTGAAGTTAAAAATTCATGAAAAATGACTTTAGGTTGGTGTGATAATATACAAAAATATATTCTATAATTCAGCAAATATGTACACATTTATTACAAATAATCTATAATCTATACGAATTTATAAATATACAAATACGATTAGAAACTGGAAATTTAAAGTACATCGGAAACTGGAAATTTACGGTATACAAAATCTTTTGCTATGAAGGGATATCGCTGGATTTTCATAGCTTACATGAGCTGTTCCCCCAAACAGCAACTATATATGTCCTCAGGTGTACACATTTAATTCTCGTTCATCACATTGAAAGTTGTTCATATGAAATCTTCTTCACTGCCGAGATCCATAAACAAATCGTACGATTCCCGATTACAATTTCCGTCTTTCGTGAACACATATTTATGAAAGCTACCATCATGACAAATGGCAATCACACTTGAACCGGGACCGAAAACACATAAACAGGGACATTCAGCTTGAACTGAGAAATTGGCCAAGCCCCATTGCGATTCTGCGTACTGTCCAAAAAGGCCGACTTTAGAGAGTGTTGATCTCTTGTTCTTTCCGGGTTCTTTGACAGCAAAAATATGAACTGTCCCCTTATCACTGGCTGCACATAAGTATGCTGAGTCAGCACTAAAATTCAGACAATATAAGGAAGCAGGATCCGTGCCTCGTCTCAGTTCTATAAGCTGGCGTCTTGTTTTGATTTCAAAGACACGAATCAGTGTTCCCTTTTTAGAGGCGGTCGCCACGTAAGTACCAAGTTGGTTCATAGCGATGCAAGCGATATCGTGTTGGTGGGCGTTTATGAGACAGGGTGTTGAGGAGACGCCAATTTGTTTAATGTCCAAATCAACTAGCTGAATACTTCCGGCCTTGGGTCCTGGAAATGCACACATTTGACTATCAATAGCTGAAGAGATCTCGCACAGGCCGCGCGTATTTTCTCTGGTATCGTAACAAAACAACATCGTTGATTCATTTGGAAAACTGTAAGCGTACAATTTCTTCTGCAATACAACTAGCAACATGTCTTTTCGGAGCCGTACATTAAGCACCGGAGAAGAAAAAGTGTATTCGAATACAGGTTTCTTTAAGTTAGCATCCCAAATAACGACTCGATTTTTGGGGTATTTCATATGTTTGCCACTACCAACCAGTGCGAAGAGATTCGAGTTGTTGAGCATGTGTACTTGACCCAGTCCACCGCAATCTGGCACGTCCTGTCGGAGCACATTAGCCAGTGGCTCTACATTGTAAACAGTGAAACCAGTTTCTGTACCACAAGTGAAACATGTTCGGTTGTAATTGACGCTCAGATATCGGACGTCGTTGTTATGATTCATTGAAGATTTTTATTTTTACTTTCTATGATGAAAAAGAAAATGTCGATTATCAAAACAAACACCATCAATTTAAAAACTTCTAAACATTTAAAAGAGTATAGTATCCAGGAAACCCATTGTATGCCAAAAAAATACATCTTTGATAAAGTTGACCACTCAAAAAGGTAGCCAAATCCATCACAATGTATAATTTAATTTGAAGACGTTAAAGTGACAACCATCACAATGTATAATTTAACTTGAAGACGTTA
>JAYRBV010013925.1:0-13067 GCA_036023255.1 Mitrocomella polydiademata
GCTTTTACTAAGCCCTTATCTTCCTCCAAATCAAATTGTCAAAGGCAGGAAGATATTGGGCTTAGAATCTAAGCTATCTACAAGCAAGCCTCTCTCTTTCCTTCTCTTGTTTTGGAGTGGGAAAGGGAAACACTCTTTTTTTCTCCTTTGATTTGTAAATAAATTTGAAGACAGACTCAAGTATTAGAATTAAGAAATCTTAAAAATACTCACAATTCTTACGAGTTGCTAAGTGTTCTGCACTCTCACTGCAGTGTGACTGTCAAACAACTAAAAGTTACACAAAATTGTAGTGATTGTGTTGTGTACTGAAGCTTTTAAAGCTAACAAAAACCAATTCGATTACGGCGTTCGAATTCTCAATGGGACATGGAATAAAATGAAGACATTACATTGCATGTTTCACAACAAAAGGTTTAGCCCACGAGGGAGACGTAACAGTGATTAAAAATGATTTGCAGTTCATAGTTAGGCCAAATTGATCATTAGTTAAACGATTAGCACTTGACTATAGTCCTTGTTTTATGATTGTAATGTGTGCATCACAAATTTGCTGTCTGAAATTTCCCTTGTGGAAACACTCCCCCTGCTTGCTGCTCGTCATACTGTTCCCGGGGGTACACATCAACATGGGATCACAAAATGGGAACTTTAAGATTGGTTATTGCTAAAAATTCGAGGGGTGAAGCACTTGAGAAATTTTGTACGAGATTTTTGATTTTTTTTCTGACAATCGCGGAGGGTATCGTTTTAAAAAATAACTTTTGATTGGTGCATCGTTTTTTTAATTATACAAAAAAAAAAATCTGTCTGCGTATATGTTAGTCAGAGACCTTATTCGCAGACCTTGATAAAAACACATTTCGCAATGTATGAAAATCAGATTACGCATATATATGCGATTCTCGTCAAACGACACCAGGGTATTGTTTCCGCGATTGTCAGTATTATCAAAAAAGTAAAACGGTACCCTGGGATCGAGGTTGAAATTTTCCTTGAATTTTGATTTTTTTTCCATCAATTTTCTCATTTTATTATTTCTTTGCGGTTTTAGATTTTTTGTTGATTTTTTTATTTTTTTATTTGAAATGTTTCCTTGATTTTGATTTTTTCCTCGATTTTCTGATTTTTGATCTTTTTCCATGATGATTATTTAATCTTTTTTTGATTTTTTCTTTTTTTTTCGATTTTTTTAGACTTTGTAGAGTAGGAGATTTTTTCTTTACCCCTCGTAAAAATTATTGTAAGTATTAGTACTAAAAAGGGCCAAAAAGTTTTTTTTTCAGTATGGTCGTAACGATAGTATTTATATAGGCAACATTTTTGGGTAGGGTTTGAATTTGATGACATTTTCCTGGGAAACAGATTCACATCACAGCTCAAATTTTTATGTCAATACAGGTTCGCATTTGTGTAATTAATATTTCGTCCTTTAAATTATACAGAACAGAATGCTACAAGAAACTTAAAGAAATAATTTAAAATATTAATAAATCTTTGCTATACTCAGAAGTAAAATATTTCAGCAATCAATTAAACAGTGATTCAATTTGATAGAGAAATACCTAAATATCAAACAAGAGTACATTATATCTTCTTTATATTTCTACATTCTCGCTACATTATATCTGCTTTAGAATTTTAGAATTCAGAAAGTTGGATTGAAAAACTACCATGCATGGTAACCACACCCAGTTCTTCAAAGTCCTGAAATGTCTGGAATCAAGATTTTTTTAGGGCAATTAATAGAAGCACTTTTAATTAACGCTCCTACTGGAAAATGGTTCAAATCCTACTATACTAATGTAAAGCTTTAGCTTTGGCTATAAATAGATGATACAACAAAGGTAATGAATGGTCGCCAATAACGAAATTAACCCATTTTAGTCTAATTTTCATACTCTACGGAAACACAACACAGTTTTTGAAGGTCTACGAGTAGACTAAACACAACTTGGACTAAACATATTCCAGACCACTGATTCCGATATTGGAGATGCAATAGTTAAAAAAATCCTCTTTTTCGTCCAAAACATTACAAGGGTCAACTGTTGTATGAAATATATTTATTTTTGAAACGCCTCCCTCCTCTACCTCTATTCTAATAAACGGAGACGGAGACGCCGCCCCCTAAAAAGTCTGAAATTTAAACAAACGCCCCGACCTTAAAAAGTGACGAAAAAGTTAGTCCAACACCATTTATTTTAATTGGCCTGGATTTGATTAGTTTAACATAAATGCACCAGATATACTAAAGTAGGCTCTTACAAAAAGGTAATGTAGGTCTGGCGTTTTCTAAGAAATTAATTATTGCTTTCTTCTTCAGACAATTTGTGCTAAAGTTGTTAAAAGATTCAGCGAATTTAGGTAAAATTGCTGGACTATTATTAATAGTCATAGTTTTTGTATTTTATATGTGTAGCAATTTGAAGATTTTATCATTACGGGGTGTTATCAAAAGTACTGGGTGACATTTTATAACTGGTGTTCTTTACACAATTTTATAGAGTCCAGTCGAAAATTGATCGTCTACCTACTACATCAGCGCGGCATGATGTATTGTAGATTTAAGAATGAAGATTTGGGTAATGTAAGGTGTAAACTCAATTGGTAAATAACAATATGTTGTTGCTTTGTGAGTTTTTTTTCTTACCGATCAAATTTATTCTAAGGGCGGGACGGGATATTCGCAAGCTGCAAGGCTGTAATGGAAACGGGGCTTGGCGATAAGACATACTGTCTTCCTCTTGCTCCGGCCATTTATTTATATTGTATCAAACATAACCTTTGTATGAAACTTATAACGGCGAAATAAAAAATATATCTAAATATATCTATCAATGTTGGTAAATCAATCAAATGAGTTAATTGTTCGTATAAACTTTTGTTTAGTGTTCAATTGCTTATTGTCACGCAAATGCGCCAAATATTAATTACATATACGGTAAATAAAACGGCTCATCAAACAAAAGCAAACAAAAATCTTTAAACAAAACATGCTAAGCTTTTGGATGGGGCTTTATAAGCTCCGCAAAAATGTTTATCTTTTTATGACTCCATTCACCCTTGCCAAGTATAGTAAATTTGCATTGCAAAATAATGACTCAATATAATGTTTCAATACAACAAAACGCTTTTCCGATTCACGGTAGGAGATGACTTGGCTTGTCGGTGTAATTTGAGTCACGTATATCATATGCTTTGTTATTTATTCACTCAGCGAAAGGATCAGCTATTTTCCAGCCATAGCGCATGTCACTTATGACGATTTTAACACCTTGTCGTTTAACTAGTTAACGTTTTGTGGATTTTGTTATGGTGATCTGCAATTCAAATTCGATATTCGTGACCTTTCTCGTAAGGTTCTTTTACTTTTGAATACAAATGTTATTTTTTGTAAACAGCAAGCCTTACTTTCAGTAAATTGACAAGTGGAATCTCCAAATTTGACTCGTGCAAAAAGGCCGGCGGGTCTATAAAGAGAAAATATTTTCCGCGACCTCGTATTCATGCTACTTCCGTACCATCGTTGCCCGTACTCCGTTCCGCATATTAGTACTATGTACAAGCTCCATTTTCTTCTGGTGGTATAATGCGTAATGCCGTTCCTGCCGACAAATAAAGCACAAAGGGTCAGGAATAGTGTGGTTTTTATTCAAACCGAACTCCGTTATCAACCGATTGAGTACGTTCTCGTCAACCCTGTCCACATCTACTGGGTTGACAATCGGCGCGGTAGTCATAGCAACAGGAAAAATAATAAAGTCTCGTTATGACTGAACGGCAAGGACGGTTGGAATCAAATACAGGAGGATTCTAAAAATTAAATAACAGCCTTTTTCCACGATTTCTTCGGTAGTAGTCGTAATTGCGAGTTACTTCTAGCCAATTCGACGTTCTCGTTAATAACAAATATTTCTTCCGCGATGTCTTCATGCAATGGTTACTTTCAGTATTTGATAAGTTTTTATTTCCATAAACACCCAGACACTAATATTCTTCAAGCAGTTCTTAAGCAGTCTTTAACCACAACTGTGTAGTGAAGCACACCTAAACTTTCACCAGCTATGCAATGTCCTTAAGCGCACTTTATATAATGCAGGTAAATGTCAAAGCCACCTCTCCAAGGACACTGTATAAACAACTCAGTCATCTAGCGTATAATGAGTTGTCGGCACTATACACACACACTCTCTACTTCAAATAACAAATGGATTTTTGTTGTCAAAATTCACTATACACAGATTTGATGACATGTTTTCTGAAAAATTTCCGTTATGTAAATATGATGTGGTGGTGGGCTTTTATAGAAATTATGTTTTTGAACAAATATTCTTTGTCATCCGTCATTCTTTCACCTTTGTCATCGTGTTTGATGACAGTGAAAATGTCCGCCCGCCCGTGTTATAAATCCAGGGCGCTTTATCATACCCACTCTTTGACCATCATAATCGCATAATCGCATATTTATTTCAAAATAATGACCCAGTAAACCAAATAGAAGCCAGAAGATTAGCAACCCTCTGGGCGAGCGATTTTTTACTTCCACTCCGTATAGTGTATACTCTGACATATAGGATTGAATCAAAGATTCATCATATTATTTTTATTAGTAATTAATTAATGCACACAAAATAATTTGTTTTACAATTTTTAGTCTTTAATCACTCTTCTAATTATAAGTAAGTTAATGAGTCATGAAAGGAAATGTTTGATAAATCATCATGCTGACATTGTGTGACATTCCCATAATATTGACATTCAAACATTTATCCCATATCCTCTCTCTCTGAAAACTCATCAATTGATGAAAATTGTTCATTACTTCATTCAATGCTGCAAATCTATGTATATCTATCTACAATCATGGTCATAAATTATGGCACTTTTCCGATATTTTGTCAAAAACCACATTCAAAGTTGGTTTTATTGGGTTTAGCGAGTTATGGAGATTTATCAGGAGCCTTGAGCCTTTAGATTCTTTGGTTTTGGACCAATATGATGAATCCTGATGATTTCAGTAGCCTAGTACCCAGTAGACATTGATTATGTAATAAAGAACAGAATACACAAAATTGGTTTGTTTATAAATCCAGTATTAAAGTTCATATTTTTACCAAACTCTTTTGCCCAAGAATGAAGAAATAAAATCGATTTCTTTCAAAAGAGCCTGGTAACTAGGCTGTGAATACCGACAAGATTCGTAAATTTAAGTGAAAACCCATAAATTTAAAAGCTAATAGTTCAAGACTAAAACAATGTATCTCAATAGGGAGCGAAAATGTAACTTTTGATTCTTAGTCTTGAAGATTTTCCGAGAACATTTCCCTGATGGACGTTACCCCGCCCAACGGACACTTTCCCGATCCAGACAATTCCCCGACTGAACATTTTGCATAGAAAATTATATCAATAAGACAGGGACAGGTTTTTTGGGCCACTGTTTTCATAAGGTACCAGTGATTAAAATTTGATAAAAAACAAATGTTGGTAATAAAATGAACTCCCAACTCTCTTCGATGATTAATTAAAAATCAAAAGACAACATTACAGAAAGATTTGCTATTAAAAAATAATAATATTCTGAAATACTGTGAATGCTCGATCAAATGCCCGGAGCCTAAAAATCGAAATTTTTAATATCTCCATGTCGGAGCCCTTTAAAATTGTCGGGGACCGGAGAATATTTTCTCTTTATAGACCCGACCTATAGAATTTCAAAATAAAATATGATTGTCTTCTAAAGCGCAATTGGCCATTATAATAGATCCGAAAAACTTAATTCCTAATCAAATTTGAAAAGGGCCAGATATTCGAGAAAGGGCTCTCAATCAACCATTCACAGTTTATTGATTATATATTATGGATAAACTTGGAACAGTTATATATTATGCAATATGAAGCTACGTATAAGCTAAATTTACACGGACCAAATATTGAGTTGTGTATAGAGGAGTTCGGTCAAAGGTGCATCATGGGTAATAAGTGTATATTAACTAAATGGAATACTCTAGGGACACAATATAATGCAAAGTTTTTTCCCCTGTTGCTGAACAAAAAAGATTTTACACATAATTCCAACAAATGTTTTTTACCTGATTACCCATGATGCTTTTGTCATCGAAAACTCGTCCAATTCAAATTCAGTTAAAAAAATTCCTAGTTTTACATACATAAAGTCTAACTACGAAAATACCGTGATTAGAAAACAAAAAGATGAAAACAGCTCACAAACATAAAGAACCCAACAAGAAGAAACCGGACACTATGCTACCAAAGAGAAGAAATATGTTAGAAAGAAAAAATTCACGAGTTCTACTTTCAATTTCTTTGCTTTTTTTTCTGCAAGTCTCCTCCAACAACACGTGTGGTGAGTGTGACCGTTGACCAACGCGAAACGTTTACATAACTTCATAGTTGTTACCGAATTGTCTTGTCAAAGCGTATGCACAGATCACACCAAGAATCTGAAAGAAAATAATCATAGAAGGAGGATTAAGAAGTAGACTGTATAATGAATGCACCATCGTGGTTTCAAGACTTTAATGGAGGTTTCCAACCAAACCAAAAAAAGTACCTTCTTCTGTACTCGACAAAAGTTTTTGGCGCAATCATGATCAAAGATGTAATCCCAGTGCCTATCCCGATTGCTCTGACTAAAAATCAAATTTAAAAAAAGGTTGCCTGGTCCACATTAGTCGGATCTGTTACTTGAAAATTACCCTGAGTAACATTTACACTGAGGAAAACAGTTATTATAAAATCTTACCTGGAATACAGCAATACCAAGTGCCGTTCCACCAAAAACAACAAAATTGGATTTAGTTTTGCTTAACAATTCTTCGTAGCAACCCTAGACATTTGAAATAAACGAACAGATTAAAACACGGACATTATCCCAGCTATTTGAAAAATGTTAGAATAATATTATTGGAGCGATCACAAGAACGAAATTTCGCGTATTTCCAAAATTCCGCGAAAATTATTTTTTGACCCCAACCGCGAAAATAAGTATTTCCCCTTAACCGCGAAATATATAACTGGATTTTACAATTAATTTAACTACAAACAATTTGTCAATTAAAGGAGCCCTTATTATAATGGACTCTAAAATGACTTTAGAAGTATACAAGCTTTCCTCTTTCCTATGTTTTTCTCAACTTTTTGTTCCTGTGATAAGTTGCATCCGCGAAAATAAATACCCACGAAAAATCTAAAATAAGCTAATCCGCGAAAATAAATCCCCGCGAAATAAAAATATTTCACCGATGGGTTCAACCGCGAAAATTTGTCCCCGCGAAAATTTGTCCCAATAAAGTATACATTATTTACTTTTATTGTACTTCTTGGCTGAAAACTGCGTTAAAATTGCTGATACCGACATATTTAAAGATAAAAACTTACATTGGTATAAAAACCCGCATCTGTTGCTGTTGTTGTGTCGCTGATCTTTGTATCGAATTTACAACCATCGTATTTCTCATCTTTACAACATGACTTGGGAACGAAATACTCATTCACAACGGTACTATTGCCAACTTGAGCTGTCGAATTGGCGGATAAATAATCCTTGTAACTTGTCACACCGCAACATTTGACGTAACTGGATTGAACCTTGTCCATTGCTTCCTAAAAGTTGTTGAAGAATAACAACAATCTTAAAAAATCGAATTCGACATTAATAATAATAATAATAATCATGCTAAAAGAGAGCTTTTAAGTTCAAGTTAGTTCAAATTAGTAAATTGTTTACTTAGCTTACCCTCATTTCCTCGTTTGTTCGGTAATCTTTCACAGCATCAGTCATGCCTTTCTTCAAACCATCAGAAAGCTAAAATAAAGAACGGATAAAACTTTGATTAAGACAGACCTTAAGTAGATTTAGTCTCACAAAACCAATCAGTAAAAATCGTCAAAACACCACTAAGATTGTATCATATTTCCAACAAGTCGAAACTCGTTAAGAACAGATCAACAAGATATCAATTCATATCAATAGCTTATTATAGGTAGTGTGTATATAATAGCAGGTGAAATCATCGTTACGCCTCATCAATAGAAAAACACTCTCTCGCATAGTCTGTTTTACTGTTTCTACAATTTCAACAAATTTTAATGATGTATGAAAAGTAATTTTTCTTACTTTGTTTCTCATCACGTAACCAGCAATGGCACCAGCAATTTCGACTACCACCAAAATCACCAAAATAAACATGTACTAAAAACAAAATCGCCGACTCATCACTAACGACTTTTACACGTAAGACCACGTTTAAAAGTAACGTGCCGAATAGTGTAGACGGCTCGCTCATGACGGTTCACCATGTAAACACCCCATTCCGATATCGGAGCGGGATCACAATGCAATACGCGCAAGAGCAGTCTTAAACACATCTCGAAGCAGTTTCGTTTTCAATACTACTTGTACATACATATTTTGTTTTCTATTCAGACATTTGCCAAAACTGGAAAAGAGTAGGAGAATCAGAAGATATTTTTAAGCTGTTTAAATAGAGCTGGCTATTGTGAAAAAAAACACACTAAAAACAAGGAATATTTTGGAAAAGACTTTTCGACTAAAAAAAAACATGATAAAAAAAGTATCAACTCTAAACTGCCCTCCCGAATTTTAGATCATGTTGAAAATTGTCTTTTTGGTGGAAAAAAGCTTTGTATAAAAAATGTGTATTTTAAAACGCTTCATTCTAGATCAGAGCCTGTGATAGGAAATACACCACGTACCATTTTAAGAGCCCATCCGTGCTCTTTGACAGCCGCCCAACATCCAATGAAACCAACCAGAACCACAAATACACCACACCCAATCATGATGTACGGTGCCAAGTTGTAGTTGATATCCGATGAAAGTTTGAGAAGGTAGCTGAATGCATATTTAGCCAAGATACCAACGACCAATAAACCCAAGCCAGTTAACTAGAAAACAACGGGGAGGAATATATAAGTGTTTCCATTATGGAATTGGAAATTAAATAAGCAATCATCTGTAGTGTTTTCGCCAACAGTAGAAAACTAGACGAGTTGATACTTTTAATCTTATTGGAATCAAAAGACTAATCTGACCCTTGATATATTTTGGCAGGGATTGTAGTGTTTTCGTCTAAATTTCTCTTGTAATAATCATGGAAAAAAACTTGTGAAAAAGATTATAATACGATTTTAAGGTTTATAAAATTGAATAGAGTTGAAGATAGACTCAAGATAGACTCAAACTTTAATATAGTTCTATTGTCATTCCCAGCTTGCATAGCAATATAAGAACAATTTGGACACTACTCTTTTAGTCTGAAAGTTGTAATATATATATAAAGAATTGAAAACAAGTTTATTGTTACGTGTTTTGAGAGAAACTTGGGTGTTTATATTTGATTCGCAGGAAATATGAGGAAACACGTTAAAAAAGCAGATGGGCAGTTTCTCTCTTTTTTTATCAAAAAATTAAGACTCATTTGTTATTGTCCAAAATATCCAGCTGCATTGCTGAATTATTAAAAATGTTTAATTCAAATAAATCCCAATCTACTGTTTTGATATCTTCTCTTGATAACACCCAAAATATGGAAGAGGTTGTTTTATAAAGTTTAGGCAAATTGTGTTCTTAATCAAATTATAGGATAATTTCCTAGATCAGATTTTCTGATAAACGATACTTTATGTAAACAGCAGAACAAAGAACATTTTCATTTATCATTTGATTGTTAAACCCTGTTAATTAAGAGGTTGTAAACAATTTTAATGTGAGAAATAAATCCAAAAAATAAATTCAAAACTGAAAGGTTAAATAAACTTTCTTTCATATACAGCCATGAATTCAAAACTGAAAGGTTTTTAAAATACATCAACTTTCTTTCATATACAGTATGGCCATGAATTTCAGGAACTGAATCACCCAATATTTGTTGATTAATTAGTGATACTTATAAGTAGCAATTAACAAATTATAATTTCCTATCTTCTTGTTTTACATGGGAGACATACTGTACAAAATGTATATATATAAGAAATGTATTTGAAAAAACTGTGACGAAAAAGAAACTGCAATCAACTTTGATAAACTAGCCTGTAGTTATAAACAGGCATAAGTTTTGTGAAGGTGCACATTATCATGCACATTAAAAAAATTTCAGTAACGAATATGTGTTTACAATTTTCAGTCTCAGAGTTCCTTATAAAAAAAAGAGTTTAAATCGGATTCCATCTGGAAGAATATCATGATTTCATATTTGCCTCATTGAAGCATTTAGTATTTTATCCAACATTTTAATTTCCCATATATCAAGATAAGTACTAGCAGAGGCAAACAAATTAGAAACTTTTAACAATGCTGTACAGTAAGTGGATTTTTTTGTCCTTTTGATGTATTGTCAATCTCTTTATACCTAAACGTGTGTATATTTTTTCTCTCATTTATAATGATCAAATAATGATCGTTGGTTAAAAAAATGTTGCCCAACACAACCCACCTGTGGTTTTAAAATATTAATATTATACTAGATGGTAAAAAAAATTGTATAATGACCAAATAATGATCGTTGGTTAAAAAAATGTTGCCCAACACAACCCACCTGTGGTTTTAAAATATTAATATTATACCAGATGGTAAACCAGTGTGGCAAGGACGCTGAAGAGACTGCTTACACTAACAGCTACATCTGCGTCCTTTGGGCTTACTTCTTCAAAGCACAAATTTTTAAAATTCATCAAACATTCACCTAACGTTCTTAAAAAACATGTCTTATAATGAGCACTAAGTCATGTCTCATAATGAGTCATAAGTTTCGCTTTCATAGCATTAGTATTTCTTGAGATATGGATGTAAGTTTTCAGTCACAAAAGGGTAAATGCCCCTGAAGTACCCAAAAAACAAATTGAAATTTTGAAACATTTTGTTGTCATAGTCCAATTGGTCATGTGTGTCCAAATAAATGTGAAATTTGTGTTAGCCCAGAAATTTTGAGTGTCAATGCAAGTCTTCTTTTTTATAGTTTTTTCCTATTGACGTATTTTTCCCAGCTGGCGGTAAAGTTTTAAAAACAACTTGGGTACCATTTTAAAATGCTGACAAAGATAGATAGAGAATACAGCTTTCATTATATATTGATAGTAAGATAATAGAGTAATAATAGAGTATAAATTTGCCACCATTTAAAATATCATTACAAAGAACAAGTGGAAATGATACAAATAAAAATAAAAATATATAATAACAATAGTAATAATAATAATAATAACAAAACTAACATATATGAACTAATGTATATATATAAAAGCAGAATATCAGGAGTGTCAGGGTTTAAGTGTAACTGTTTAAGAATCTCTTTTTGGTTTTTTGGATCCAATTTTTCCAGTTGTGAGGTCTTCAGGTGTAAGGTTAGGGTAGTCGCGAAGGAGACAGTTCCAAGAGCAAATTGATTTGATTTTAATAGAGTTTCGGTTTGGGTTCTTACAGAAGGTTGGAAGAGTAGCCTGGGAGGAGGCAGCGCCTCTTGCTTGTATTTCTGTGACGGGATTGGAAGGATAGATTAAGAATATTACGTAAGATTAATGGAAGGTCTAGGTTGAGTAGACAGTGGTGAATAAGTTTGATGTTTTCATATTGAATAAGATCAGGAAGTGTGAGAATTTTACAGCTTTTAAAAAACGGTGCAGAGTGAGCTCTAAAGTTGAAAGTTGGCAATATATATATATATATATTAAAATATTAGTTCCTGGCATGGTTTAAGCTGATCATACATGATGTATAGCACTCAGTCCACGTCATTAGCTATAGAAAATTGCCTCTAAAATATATCAATAACCAAGAAAGAAACTTGCTACAACCCTACTTGAAATCCATCTACTCTTGCTACATGCTACATACACATATACAGCACCCCCGAAAAGTGAAAGATATAAACCTTGTTTGCATGGTTGGAATAAAATAAATAAGACATAATTTCTTACCCAAAAAATAAAGTTGAAAAGTAGAAACAGTCCTTTGGTACACGAAGTTAAAGCTTTAGCCATTTTCTTTTCTTTCAATGTCAGCCTGCTGTGTCTGTCCTTCTGTCAGTCTGTGTCGTTCTCCGCTAAAATGTTGTTGATTCTGTCAGGACGTCGTGTTTTGATCACGAGTGTAATGACGTAAATATAGCCCGGAAGCTAACCTATATTCGTATTTCTTCTACTTACCTGATACTGAATCTTTTATACGCGGTAAGCGCGCTCTTTATATCGCTGATCTACTCCGCGGCTAGTCTACCCGATTTCCCGTTTCGGGCTTTTTTGCCTTACCCATGCGCAGAACAAAAAAGCCCGAAATGGTATATCGGGTAGACTACACCACAGCTAATTTTTGTTTACAGCCACAGCACAGAAAGCAGACTGGACTGACCAGCCAAAACATAAACATGGCTGTCGCAATGATGGACGTGCAGAATCGTCCCTTAAAAAGACAGAAATTGGGAATACCAGATCTCTACCCACAATATAATAAGCAAGAGGAGGTGAGTAAAGCTCATTGTAGTTTCTAAATTATTTTGGTTGGTTTTCCTCTCATTTTCAATAATATTTTTACATAATAGACGGTCCCAGCCGCGGTCGGTAACGTCACGCTTTGCAAAATATGCAAAAGAGATTGACATTTGTAATTAACAGCGTGGGTACATCATGTAAGGGGGTTGCACGAATGCTCCAGAGTCTATCTATAAATTAACTATATCCCCCGTGTATTGTGATCTAGTTTTCTAAAAGTTTCAGCAAACTTTTGGTCATTGGTTAGCTAGGAAACTTGTCTTGTGATTTCAATTTTGTTGTGTTACTTATATTTTTTTACAGATTAAAATAACAGCCCGGTATCACGATGCGCAGAGTTTTTTTCTGTACTTTAGGGGGCATCGACAATGATTTTCCTTTCTTTTAACGGCCAATGGCTGTTTAAGGGGGGAGGGTAAGGGTAGAGCCGGTAAAAAAAGTAAAAAAAAAGAGAAAAATCTTAAAAGCAAGATCGCACGCTCTCCCCATCGCAATGTTGTCTTTTTGCGCTGTTTATTTACAATATACAAAAATAA
>JAYRBV010013936.1:0-13061 GCA_036023255.1 Mitrocomella polydiademata
CAGACCGGCTGTGATCCAATCAAAACACTGCATTTTTCCCGTATTAACCGGATGACGTAATCACCAGTTAATAATAGTTCACAAGTATTCTCAAACAGTTGACAATCAGATATAACAAAACGATGGTAAAAAACTGGGATAAATCCAATCATTGCTCTACATATTTTATCGAAACTGTAAGGTTTTTCTTTCAGCGCATTACATAGCGCCTTTTCTACAGTACAATCGCATATACTCTGGTCAATTTCAAGTGATGCATTTTCTGCATCTTCAAGACCTGCTTTACAAACTGCTTGAATACTATTTTCCTGACCTTCTCAAACATTATTCTGTTCATCATTCTGTTATTGTTCGTGTTGCATGAATTTAATGAGCCTTTCTGCTAGAATGTCCATCGTCAACTATAAATATTACCTTGATGGGTAAAATTTATAGTTACTACATTTAAAAAATTGGCATGACTTGTATTGTTACGATGGACCATTTTCCCAGATACGATTCTTACGTAAGATGTGCGGAGAAGAGCAAAATGACATAATAAATTGCCTAACGATATTTTATTAAATTTCACACTTCTTCACGTTTCTGACATCAGTTTTAGATCCACCTCTTCGATGGACCATTTTCCTGTTCTTCTCAAATATTACTTTCTATTCTCACTCTTGTTATTGTTTGTGTTGCATAAATTCGATGGGGTAAAGTTCTTCTTCTGAATCATATTTCAATGAATTTATTACTGTTGGTACGGCGCTCCATTCCTAAATATCACGTGACCTGCTATTTATATGACGCTATTGCGCAAGTTTTTCACAAGTCTATAGAAATTGTAATTGGATTTCTATTGGGGGTATATAATTAAAGATGTATTATTAAAAAAAAAAAACTTCTATAGACTAACGTTTACTATTATGAAATAGAGTACATAAAGTAATAAATAAAGTTATTTTCGTTTGAGTTCACGAATAAGAAAATAATGGACAAGTTTTAATTCTGACAGTGTCATTTCTTTAAATAGCCAATCACAATAGAGAACACATTCTAAGATAGTTGCCAGTTTCTTTCTCCTACGCAAAGTAATTACTGAGAAAAGCATTATTTTTTTCCGTGTTTATCTATGTAGTGTGTGTGTTCATTTAATGAATAAATCTAAAAGGAGAAAATCGAGAAGTAATACACCGTTCCAAAACTAGAAAAAATGTGAAACATTTTACACCAAAACCGATCCAGACCTTTTGACTAATGAGTATCACCTTGGGAAATGTATCAACGCTATTAACGCATAATGAAATTTTAAATAAAAACATATACGGCAGAACATTTTTCCAATGAATAATAAAAGTTAATGCATAGAAGAGGAAACTGAATCGACTTTAGTGTAAAATTCATAAATGGTAGAATTTTGCGTCGACAAAGGTGTATTGCAACGCGTCTTTTTAAAACCACAGAAATTTATCTAGGATGGAAGAGAGTTTTCGTCAATTATTCCTTAAATTCATGCAAAAATATTTTTTTACCAAAATCTTTTTCTCCAACAATATTTTTTTCTTTCTGGAAAAGCAAGCCCGAAGCCGAAGGGCGCGCGTTCTATCGACGGGCGAAAGCAGTGTCTCTTCAGCGTCCTTGCAACGCTGGTTTACCAGCTAGTATGTAATAAAATCCAAATATAATTGATTAGCCGGCCAGGAATATTTTGTGTAAAGTGGATTAACATTGAACTGCGGTATATATGGTATGTTTATATGTTTATTGATAAAATTGTTTTTAAAAGAAATTGATACAATAGAAACAAGCGTTCCATAACTATTAATTTTGAGTTAGAAAAAGGATGTTGCTGATGTTTCTCATTTCTATTTCATCATGCATAAACAATTTAAGGAATCTAAAGGTTTCAAATTATTCTGTTAGGTTTCATCAACGAGATGGTTATACATCCAGGAAAGTGAATGGAAAGGGAATTAAAAAAATGAGAAAAAAAAGTTAAATGGATTCTTTAGAAATTTTCTAAATCTATTGCTCTTAGGTGATTAAGTATACATTGTTCTCTGTTAAATCGTTATTTGTGGTATATTCTTACTTCAAAATATTTGGTATTGATTGCATTCTCAAATAGTGTTTGTTTAAGTATTTTTCGTGAATGATAAAATGATATACAAAAGAAATTTATGTTTAAAAGCTACGAATGTAATAAAATTAAAATATAATGGATTACACAGACAGAAATTCTGCCTTTTAAGGTGGGTTCTCTCCTATAAAAATAGCCGACGTGGACCCTGATGCGACGACTAATCTTTTTTCAATCACAGTAGAACTCATCTTGTCTTTCGTTGCCAACACTGCATAATAATCGTAGCTTTTTTCCTTTATCCCGTCAAAGGTGAAGAATACGTTGATCGTTCGTTTCGATGTATCTGTTGCGGAGGCATTCAAGATGTACTGTTGACCAATTACATAAGGGACACCTCCAGGTTTTTGTTTGTATAGACTGATTGACATGAAGCCGCTGATTGAACTAAGAGGAATTTTAGTTTTAAATACTTGGTTAAATTTATGTGAATCTGTTTTCAACGGCTCGTCGGGCTCTATTTTATCTGAGACATTTTTAAACACAAACTGGATCGGAATCTCGGGCTTTATCTTCTCTAAAAACTGGTTGATTTCAGAGATCTTTACAAAATTTTCAGTGAAATATTGAATTGATACAATGTTTACAATACTCGGAACAGTACCTTCAAAATAATCATAGTTAAGCTTTACAATATCTTTGCAGTCTTCTGGTGTGTAATATTTGTTCTCTGTAGTATCAAAAAATGGATATAAACATGTGTTCATGTCCAAAATATTTCCAGGCGCTTGGAAGATTGTTGGTCCTTGGCCTGCTTTTGGAGTTATCCCAGGATCTTTATGATTTGAGGTATCAATTTTTAGGTTACCTTCATATATTTTTGCCCATTCATGAAAGAACCTATCAATATCACTTAGAAAAAGATAAAACAGAGGATCGAATGCCATTGTTTCCACCGCTGCAAGATCCCCATTAGCTCCATTGTACGACAGGGGATTTTTGACATCTAACCTCCCAAAAGCACGAACATAGCCTCAAAGGCGTGCTCCAAGGAATATTTATTTTCTTTGAAACCCGATGATGCAATATTTGAGAATTCATTAAAATTGTTTGTGCTCAAACAAGATGCGATGATTGGTTTAAGTACATTCTTAGTAGAATAATAAATGTTTTCACTGTAGGCTACCCCAGCATGGTTCAATTTTATGTTATAAGCCTTTGCGGTGGATTCAGCTTCACTTGGATGTTTGATTCCAGATTTTGGATATCTCACAGTCTCATAATCTTTAGGTTTATTATAGAATGGCTTATTTGGTGCATTTGATGCATCTTGCCGCAATTCTTTTGGAAGTTTGAATCCTAATAAAGGATTAGGGATTACGCGTTCCTTATCACCTTTCCCGATGGTCACGTACTCTTGCGTTAATAACTTTGGAAGTTCTTTATCACTTAATACATCCCAAAAATGAAGTGCCACATGAACTGTTTTATTAGGGTTTGCATCTTGTAACATCTTTTCAAGATGAAACAAAAACATCCGATTCCAGAAGGGAAACAAAACATTTTTGTGCTGCCCATAACTGTCCCATCCACCATTATACTTAAAAGGATTGACCTTTCTTGGTTTGAAGGGAAGGCCATGAATGCTAGCAATCGCCAAAAATGATTTTGGATTATTAGACATACGTTTCTTGATAATATGCCATGCTTCTAAGAAAGCCCTTTTCCTTGCCTGATTGCCGGTTTTTTCCAACTCTCGAAGGCTCATACGTGTTATTCTAAAGAAATTAATGACACAAATCAATTTTATCAATTTTTGGTTGTGGTTATAACCCTTTTTGGGCTCATCGAAACATATATTCTGAAATATATAAGTACTAGCGGGTAAACCAGCGTCGCAAGGACACTAAAAAGACTGCTTAAGCAGTGGAACGTTTGTGCCCTTCGGGCTTTCATCTTGAAAAGTATTTGATCATCGAGATATTATGAATAGCGATAGATCTTTTTTAATCAACGCTTGTCCCAAGCTTGCATTCAACTCTCAGGGGAGCTGTAACTCTAGCTGAAAATTAATTGTTATCATTGATTATTCTCAACATAATTGATCACACTTGACGAACTTACGCATAATTTCAGGAAACAGGAAACCGTCTATCAATGGGTAAAATATACCCCTTTTTGGAACGACTTTTAAGCTAAGAGTAACTTATTAGAAAGGGATCAAAGAGGGGTTTGTTGCTTGGAAGATATTATATGTTGAAAGTTTTCATTAAAAAAGGCTTTTACTCCATACTTATGTTCATATTTTTTTTTATTTTAAATTTATGTAATAAATAACATATAGCTTAATTATAGCTGAAAAACTCAAGAATTAATTAAGCTTGAGCTCATTACAATTGATGATTATGCAAAAAAAAGTAAGACCCTTTTCATAATTTGAAATGTAAAAAGAGTTTTCTGTCCCTGATTTTCCAGTAAATTTCGAAGGGTCATTCGTTGTGCTATCCTAAAGAAAATATTGACACAAATCAATTTAATCATAAAAGGTGAATTGAAAAACTGAGCAATATTGTTGTACGCATAAATTTAAACTATAGTCTGAAATTCTGGCTGAGTATGACTGGCTTTCCAGCCTTTTCTTTATTGAAATTTAGTGAAAATGTTTGGACATTCTGAACTTTGCTCCTCGTGATTTATGTTGAATGTTTTTAATTTTTCAAACCTTCTCCGGAAAGTTTCTTTAATCTGTTGTTTAAAAACCACTTTACTTTCTTATTTATTTCTTAATGAATGAGTGGTCAACTTACATTGGAATATCTTCCTTTTTCTCCAGAATATCGTCGTTCACATTCATTTCAACATTTTCTGCTTCTGATCCTATAATAGATGTTCGGCTTGAACCACATCTTTCTTCTATTTCAGCTTTAACAATTAATAACAAAAACAAATAACAAACAAACGGCATGTTCTTTACTAGCGTAAGTACTCTTTGCCACCGAATTCAGCTGAATGAAATGCAAAAAACAAAGCACTTATCTTATTTATGTCGCAGCAAGTAATTATAATTTGTGGAATTTATGTTTGTTGCAAAAACGCAATTTTATCAAAGAATAATATGTCTAATTGATTGAGGCAGTTATTGCACCATACGCATCAAAAATAAACTGTCAAAAAATACTATATAATTAGATATATATGTATTTTTATACGAGTTGTATATTGGAGCAAAATTTGCATCTTAGCTACCATATCAATTTTCTTGTTTTGTTTATTTTCTTATTGTCTACTTCTTCAAAAGATTTGTCTAAAACAGTTTCAGTACACGCGCTATAACGCATTTTGTAGCACGCTAGTTTGGTAAGAAAACCTTAAAATCTCGATAGTTACTCAAAACTAGTTAAATGTAATTTGGCCCCAAGGCGCTAACTGCTTAATTGTTGGCTGACGGGCTGATCAATTACGCTGGTATTATTTTTTCTAAATCTTAACTAATATAATATGATTCCAAAAAAACACATGTTTCATTTGTAATAAATATCCCGGTTCCAGGAAAATACTCCCCCTTCCCCAGAAAGAATTATTTCCAGTAGTCAATTTTCTTGGGGCTTTTTAAATATATTTTATCATTTTCAAGTTTTTGTCCGATTTGATATTACGTTTTTAGTTAATCATGCTGCTATGTTTCTTGGAAAACTTTTTCATGACGTAAGTTTGACAGCATCAAAACATCAAAACATTACCAATAAAGAGATTAGTTTCGAGTAATCCAGCTTACATTTTTACGCTCATTAAGACGTGTTCATGCGCATTTGAGGTCGAGGATTCTCATTTTCCGGCATAACCATAATCATCATAACATCGAGCATACAAGAAATACTTCTCAAAAATATAATGATTTTTCCCTTTATACTATCTGAGTAGGTAGCTGTATTTAGCTTCCTTATTAGTAGATCAAAATATAAATAGGAAATCGGGAGAGTTGTGATAATAGAACCAGATCGCTTATTTTCCAACAATAGAAACTCTTAGTTTGGTGCATTTGATCAGGGAAGGAAATTATATAAAACTTGATATAACGGAAAATAGTTGAGTTGTCCACGAAAATGGAAGTTGTAAATAAGTTCTAGTTTAAAAAACCGCTGGTACCCCATCTTTTCGTACTTATGTAATCACATCGATGTTTGTACCAGTCAGTCATTTTTTGTATTTTAGTAAAAACACCTTCTGATAAAATTTCATACCATGCAAAACTTTACAACTGAACAGTTCTTTCTGGGTTATGACCCGAGTTGGTGTTGTTATTGTTGTTGTTGCTTTATGGTATTATGCTCTTTCAAAATTAACCGTACAAGATTCTGTATTCCACAGCTAAATATTAAAGGAAAATAGGAAAAGAATGCAAGTTCGTTTACCAAAAATTCTATACATTGAAATCTGAATATCTATTACTTGCGCAGTGATTATAACAATTAAAGCAGAAAGATTTAATAATTTCCTTTTTTACTAATATGCCAATGACACAGATTGTCACAATACCAATTGTTATCAGTATTGAGGTAATTACTTTCAACCCAGCAGCATTGTCCGGATAATTAGTTTGTGTTTTCTTCGTAATTTTTGGTTGAGTTGCCATCGCTGAAGTCACCATTTTTCTATGTTTAGAAGATGTGCTTGGTTTAATGGTAAAGTGTTCTAAGACCGTAGATGTTGTCACCATCATAGAAGCTGAATCTCCAGATAATGCATTTCTCGCTATTTCAGTCACAATCACTGATGTAGAGGGTCGGATTTTAGCATTGACTTTATTTGCATTTTTGATTAGCTCACAAGTATTTTCAAACAGTTGACAATCACATGGTACAAAACGTTGGTAAAAAACTGGGATAAATCCAATCATTGCTCTACATATTTTATCGAAACTGTAAGGTTTTTCTTTCAGTGCATTACATAGCGCTTTTTCTACAGTACAATCGCATATACTCTGGTGAATTTTAAGTGATGCCTTTTCTGCATCTTCAATACCTGCCTTACAAACCGCTTGGATATCAATATCACTTGCTAGCGAGAATCTCACAGATAGTATCATTGTGGCAAGGATCACTATGAATATTGAATATTCCATTTTCAAAAGTTTTATTTCAGCCTTTCACTAAAGAACAAGAATAAATAACGTTGCATTTAGTATTTACGGACCTTTGGCGTACTATCCCTATAACAGTGGAGAAGGTTTTAGAAAATCAGAGGAGGATTATCAAAAGCAATCCACCTTTTGACGGTCTAAGGTACTTTATATAAGCTATGCTATGTCGGGCCGAACCGAACTCAGGATTTTGTAATGCATTGTAATGTTCATGATTTGTGCACTGGGCTTTTCCAGAAATAGTCCGAACTCCCCATGTTGAGGATATCGGAAATCATCCAGGGGGGTCTGTATTTTGGAAATTTCCAGGGGGTTATACAAAAAAATATGGAAATACAGGGGGTAGACAGTAATTTCAAACAGATATTTTCAACATGGAGGGTACGGAATATTTCTAGAAAAGCCCAATTTTGGAACTAATGCGCATGTGCCAGCACGCCTAGGCTTGATTTTGGTTTTATAAAGCCGTGCCGAGCCGAAACAAGCCGTGTGGCATAACTGATTCAGCCTTGCCGTAAAAATCAGTTCGCCTTGTATCAAATTTAGTTTTATAAGTTGTGCCAGACCGAACTTAGTAACAGTTTGGTGAGTTTTGCTCGGGACGGCACAACATTAAACGGGCTTAAAAGTATTGTGCAGTAAACTTCTTTAGAACTCCCAAGGAAACCTTTTTTGAATACAGAATCGCGCGTCCAAAGAATAAAATCATATCGAATAGAAATCCGTGAAAAGAACAAAACACGAAATTGTAAATCAATTGTTTTTCCAAGTTGTAACAATTACGACAACCAATTAACCAATAACCAGTTTGAGAGCATTCCTAATAAGTGGTTAGTTTGAACGCTGTGTATTTCTTCTTGGTTTCTGGTAGTCTTTTCATCTTCAACTATTGATAATCCTCTTGATGATCTCATTTATAGTTACTACATGTTAATCATTTGGCATGACTTGTATTGTTACAATCGACCATTTTCCTGTCCTTCTCAAACATTATTATGTTTATCATTCTGTTATTGTTCGTGTTGCATGAATTCAATGAGACTTTCTGCTAGACTGTCCATCGTCTACTATTGATATTTCCTTAATGATCTCATTTATAGTTACTACATCTTAATCATTTGGCACGACTTGTATTGTTACGATGGACCATTTTCCCAGATACGGTTCTGACGTAAGATGTACGGAGAAGAGCAAAATGACATCTTCTATTACCATTATTCAGTACCTAGCAATAATTTATTAAATTTCACACTTCTCCACGTGTCTGACATCAGTTTTCGATCCACCTCTGCGATGGACCATTTTCCTGTCATTCTCAAACATTCTTTTTCTGTTCTCATTCTTGTTATTGTTTGTGTTGCATAAATTCGATGGGGTGAAGTACTTCTGAGGACTCATATTTCATGGGCAAGTTTTAATTCTGAAAGTGTAATTTCTTTAATTTTAAAGTTTCTTTCTCCTACGCAAAGTATAATTTCTGAGAAAAAGCATGATTTTTCCGGTTTTAATTATGTAGTATGTGTGTTAATTGAATGAATAAGTCTAAAAGGAGAAAATCGAAAAGCCACTTATGGATTAGACTAGTTAAAGTCTTTCTTTTTAGCATAATCATAGCCGAAAACTTCTTTATAACGCGCGTATGTTATTTAACAACAAAGATGGAGAGTGATAGCCGGGTCAGGATTTAGTAAAATAAGAAAAACTAACGCAATACACCAGAAATAACTTTTGATGTAAATGAAGGAGGAGGGTGAAAAAATACTTTTCACGACGGGTGTTCACAAAAGTATCAGCAAAGATGGCGGATGTCGATGTTTGTGTGCATGTGATATATTATCAGACCTTTAATTCATGAAGTGAAATGCTTTTTGGAACACTTCTCTCAACACACCAACACGAAAAGCACCATTTTGGGTACAGCCCGATTTAAAAAGATTTAAAGACACAAACTAATTTCACAAAATCTATTAATTTCCTGTAAAAAAGTTTAAATGTAACCTGTAAATCATTACTATAGAAAGGTGACAACTCATTTGCAAATGGGAATACACTAATCACTGTCTATTTTATCACCGAAATATTTCTTTGTTTGAATACTTATGACGTCAATTCCCTACGGTGCGCATGAGTTATAAAACTCTTACAATTTAATCATAAATCTATTTTTGATTCGCCGTTCTTGCGCTTTCCCCCGTCTGATCTCTTGAATCGGAAAAAGTTCATTCATTTTTACATGTCTAAAAACTGACATGTGAGGTTGGAGACTTCACCACGGCAAATTTTGCTAGTTGGCATATTGCTCTAGTCAGTTGTTTTTTCTTTTCCCATGTCGTACTATTTACAGGTCAGTTTAGTAACAGTGTTATGTACACATATACGGCATAACAACAGACTAGCAAGCTAGTCTACTTATCGATAAAGTAATACACCGTTTCAACACTAGAAACATTTTACACCAAAACCGATCCAGACCTTTTGACTAATGAGTTTAGGTATCACCTTGGGAAATGTATCAACGCTATTAACACATAATGAATTTTGAAATAAAAACATATACGGCAACACATTTTTCCAATGAATAATAAAAGTTACTCATACATAGCTAAAGAGGAAACTGAATCGACTTTAGTGTAAAATTCATATAAATGGTAGAATTTTGCGTCGACAAAGGTGTATTGCAACGCGTCTTTTTAAAACCACAGAAAGTTATCTAGGATGGAAGAGAGATTGAAATTTTTGCATTTTACTTCATTTCGTTAGTGTTCAATCCTTTTACCACAATTCGATAATATTTTACTACATCGGATAAAGCATACACATATTATTATTTACTAACTGCTAATGCAGCGTCGAACGCTCCAAATGTGCACTGCTTACGCCATAAAACAAAAACAATAAAACATGAGCGCTACGCGTTTTTAATGCCACGCGCCGCTACCGCGCCCCGTCCATCGCTCATCAGCGTTCTAAAACAAAAAGCTTTGTTTGACGTCAATGGTGCAAAGACATTGCATTGATTGCTTATTTGTCGGTTGTAATTGTCACGGAGGTATAAAAATACACAAAGCTGTACAAAAAATGTAGGATTAAAATAAAAGAAACCCCCGGGCAAGGAGTTGGCCCTGGACAGTTGACATTTTTCCTTGGTTATCTTTTGGGTCCCACAAAGCGCAACTAAAAAGAATGGTAAGTGCAACCATAGTAGTGGCTCACAGAAATCTTTTACGCTATTATAAAGGAGATTCTTATTTGAACATATTTAACCAGGATAGCCTCTTTATCAATGAATTGGCTTTTACACTGTGAAACAATCAAGATTCATTTATTCTTTTATCGCGTCACAGTATTGTAATGATTTTAAAATAATCAGATCCCGAATGAATTTAAACACTCGAATATTTTATTTTCTGATGGCCAATATTATTGAAGATTTTTAAAAGATTTCGGATGTGAACGAAATTAAACGCTAAAATATTTTCTTATCTGGCCACAGCAGTATTGTGAAGGTTTTAAAAAACTGCGGATTCCGAATAACTAAACATGTCTCTCTGTAATTTTCAAATGTCCGTCGGTGGAATGTCTCTCAAGGTGGATTTCCCCGTGTTTTGCATTGTGGACATCAACAGGACAGAACACACGGAAAGCAGAGCTATACTGAAGTCTAACTGGTTCGCTTTAAACAATACGAAAGCCGTTCTCTACATTTTGATTGGTTATGATATGTTCTGTCCTGTCCTGTCCCGGGAAAGTTGAACTGAATTCAACTTGACAGCCGAGACAAATGGAAATGTACGGGATCCAAAAATTGTAAAGGAATTTTGGTATAAATGACGAAATATTGCTTAACTATAAAATTCGTTACAATTATATGATTTCATTTGTATACAATAATAAATGTGTGTCGAGTGCTTTAATACCAGAAAAATATCAACCGAGCTACTCTGGGTAAATATGTTCAAATAATTAGTTGACGTGGTTTCATCTCCGGACAAAATTTGGAATATTCTTTTCGTTCCTTTTGTCGTTGAAAAATTAACATCGAGCAACAGAAGATTATGTTTCCACCGAACAATTAAGTTGGAAAGTTATATAGACTGACGGGAAGTTTTTCATTGAAAATAGTTGAACATTGTGCAACATATTATGATTTCACCGAACGATTAGGTTGCAAATGTATATCGCTTGTATTGCTAGACTGACGGGAAGTTTGTCGTTGAAAATCGTTGAACATCGAGCAACAGATTACGATTCCATCGGACGATTAAGTTGAAAATGTATATCGCTTGTATTGCTAGACTGACGAGAAGTAGGAATTTTATATTTGTTTGTATTCGATGATGATGTTTCTGATGATAGACTGGACAGGTTTTGGTTGACTAGAACAGATTTGCGTAAATTTGGTTGTGAAACAGTTGAAGAGAATGTGCGGACTGCAACGTTACCACGTGTGACATCGACTGATTTTCCATAAAGTAGATAAATCTATAAAAGAAAGGAAAAAATATAATATTGATATCATACTTTTCCAATGTTAGAAGAAACCAATGTGTCCTTGAGTACTCTGTGTTTACCAACTGATTAAGAGGAGATGATGAAGATACTCGACTAAACATTTTACTTTTTGAGTTAGTTTTATTATTATCGTTTTCATATAGATAGGTTTTTGTCAGTCTGTTTTTCACAGAAAGCAAGCAGGTTCATTTATTGCAACAATCTTTTATTTATAAAACTATTTTCAGATCTTAAAACCTTAGTTTTACCAGCATTCTGGTGTTGTTATCTGCTCACTTCTCTCAACATATATTATTATTATTGTTATTATTTCTAAGGACTATTTCTAGAGAAACTACTTACCTTTGGAACGAATATCAACAGCAGTGTTACTGTTGTGCACAAGAATATGGAGATGGCAACAACCAGGTACCCAGCCGTGTAATGTTGCGTATTGTACAATGCGGATGCACCGATAACCCCAACTGCAGAGACCACGCAAACATTGTAAACAGCCATACCTTTAGAGAAAGAAATTAATTAAATTTATACGTTTATCTAAGTTTACATGTGTAGACATGTATTTGAGATGTACTAGTAGAATATCACAGGAAAAAAAATTACCATTTCCCCTTCGGGTTATTTAGTCAAATACCACGGTGGTACCACTTCCTTATAAGGGTACATACGTTACCACCATGGTATTCGACTAAAGAACCTTGATCTGATGGAAATGGTAATTTTTTTCCTGTGGACATTGAAAGATATAAAAATCGAAACAACTAAAGTGTTATGCAAAAAATTAAAAGAAGAACGTCTAAAATAAATTTGATGAAAATTCAAAATAAAAGTCCCTCTTTTAGTTTTTTGAATTAAACTTCTTGCGTGTATATTTTTTATCAATATGTAATGTTTTATACCTATGTAATTAGAATCGTTTAATATAGCGATTTTGACATTTCTTGTTTCCCATGCCAGAAAGAGTCCAAAAATAAGCAAGAATCCTTTGTAGCAGTACATAGTGACTGTAAAGTGTAGCTGATACTCGCTGCTACATTTGTGGTAGAAAAATGAATCAATGGCATCTTCTCCAGGAAGTACCTGAAATTTAAATAAAAATAGCCTGATTATTTTCTATGTTGAAAGAAACGGTTTCCAAATAGCTCATTGCAAACACAGCAAAAGGTCGGTTGCATATAAGTTACTCTATAGTACTTATAGTAACATTAAATTCCGATGAAAATAATGAGTGTTCTAAATATTTAGCTAGTACCATGATAACGTTGTACTAAATTAATTTTTCATTTATAAGAAAAAAATGCTCGTCCTTTAATTTGATAGCTTCTACTAATTTTTAAAACGATATAT
>JAYRBV010013980.1:0-13049 GCA_036023255.1 Mitrocomella polydiademata
CATGAAAAATAGTGACCAAAGATGTTGTACAAAATCTAAAGGAAGCAAACACATTATCACGCTTTAAAAGAAAGTAGCGGTATATATGTATTCATTTATTGTCCAAATAACTAAAAAAACAACTTGTATTATATATTTAATAATTGTAAATGATAAAAAAGTAGGTCTGTAAAATATAAGTAGGTAGTAGGTAGTAGGTAGTAGGCGATTTGTACCTGCCCATTAAAATGTGTTAGCAAGTTGCTAATCTAGCTTAATAAGTTTAATCGTTTTATGAGTAAAATTCAAAAGATTATGTAGAAAACTTTGCTACAATACTACTTATTTAATAGTTTTCTATTGTTCTACGTCATAATCGTTTTTGCTCAAGCAGCAGAGTGATCGCGCCCATAGATATTGATGAAAAAACGTTAATGTTATTAAATTAAACAAGCCCGTGTAGGGCGCATCTAAGATTCACAGCAAAAGCAGTGTCTTTCAGCGTCCTTGCGACGCTGGTTTACCAGCTAGTAACTAAATAATCTCATACTTTATTCCGATAAACTTTCGCAAGACAAACCTTTGCGAAAAAAAAGTTTATCCAAATAAAGTAGCTGGTTTTATCTGGAACCACAATAACACTATATTTTAACCAAGTCTCTGTTTGTTAGTAATTAACATTATAGACACTGATTAGACGATAATTCCATCTTTAAGAAAAACCTAAATGTACTCCTTATCCCACCGTATTTACATTTACGTTATTTTGCCAATTCAGTAAAGAAAAAACTTCTAACAACAATGGTTGGGAATAAATTTTTCATAACCTTTTGAATTATTACTAATTCAATGAAAACGTATAGAAGTTTGAAACTCCTGGTATATTTGAGCTTACCTACTCAATGAATGTTTCTGATTTAGAATTGATAAATCTAAATACGGCCACCTGTTGTAATTCGAAAATTCTCATAAAAAATTTATTCACATATAATGTATTACCCACGCATTGCTAACCTATAGCAAACATAACCAGAGAGCAAACAATCAAAAAGAGTAACTTGAGGAAATCGCGATTTAAAGTTTGACGTCAACAAAAGTTTGACAGAAGCCCGTACAGCCTCTTGACAAATATTTCACTTCGAGCCCATAAGTATAGGTTCCGTACAGTAGTCCAGTCGCCTTTTCCCTAATCACTAAAGAACTAAAGGCTGAACGTTTTAGTCAATTATGTTAACTTGCAAATGTTGCGAACTTTATCTAGTTTTACAAAAAATCAAACTGTTTTTGATCATATTTTTAATCAATATTATCTCAAAAAGTAGACATTTTATGATTATAGAATAGCAGCATACATACATAAACGTAGCTGACGTTTGATAATGATATATTTTGGAGGAGTTTTCAATAAGAAAAATTCCAAAAAGTTGAACCCTGATGGAAATACGGACATACTTCGAATACGCCAAAAAAAATCCCATATCCCAAAAATTATATTGAAAAAGTTGTTGTTATTGTCACCTTACGACCATTGATTTGATTATAGTATAGATATTAACTCATCAAGAATATAAACGGAATTTCTATGGCGGATGATGAATTATATATAGAATGGGGTATATTGGGACCTTACACAACGATCATTTTATTCTTCACATCCATAGAGAAAATTGTATATCTTACAAGTGAGTAAAAAAGTTTAACAAAATTCGTGTGATACAGTTATTGCAATGTAATTCCTAATTTCTCTGAAAATATCTTCAACTTTTTCTTACTACGGCCCCAGAGAAGCGGCAGGGCGTTCACTATTTTTCGCGTGCGTTCTTTTAAATAATTTTGCACCTGCTTCTCTATCTTATTCATATAGTTCGCTCGTTCCTTTCCACATTTCGCCGTCATATCGTTGATGATCTGCTGTTTGGGCTTCAGTTTCGATGACGTCATTTTGAAATCGCACACACTTTTCCCATTCACGCTGTCAGTGACTGAAACTGAAATTGTCCTCTGAAAAAGTGCTTTTGTTGATCCACCTGCATACTGCAGATTGTCGAATGATTCGGCCTCGGTAGAACAGTGATCATCAAAGTCCTTAAAAAAGACGTTTTTCTTGGTGCAAACTTTTACAGGACCGATCGAGGCTAGTCTTGTGGCGTTAATCGATTGTTCGACACGATCGTAATACATCACCAGTATAACTGCAGTATCGATGATTGGTTTAGTGATTTGCAGAGGGTTCATACCAGAATCCATGGCCAAGTTTTGTGTCATTTGTAGGAACAGTAGCTTCATTAGGTTAAAGGCTATATTTATTGATAACATACGTGCCTGCCCTACATCCGACCCAGGTGGTAGACCAAACTGAACTTCGCAGCTGCTTATGATTTCGTAAACTCCTATGTAACATTTACTGTGTGCGACGAGGTTCTTCTTCTTTTTTCTACTCTTCTCCAACTGTTCGTCGCATACCAATGTATTTTTGTAAATGTTTCGCAAATCATTTTGCATGTCGGCAAGGTCGCGCTCGGAGAAATCGAATTTGTACATCAACTCTGTTTCCTCGATTGCTTTGGGCCAAATTGACATTGACTTTTTGTCGGTAAAGAAATGTTTGTTCAAGAACTTTCGTAATCTAGAAAGAAAGATAAAGAAGTAGAATATTTATTTTTTGTTTAAATATTTCTTGTGCCGGTTGGAAAATTTTTAACTCGAAATTTAATTTAACCCTATTGGAACTGGGGGCTGGGGTTCCATTTGGAATGGATTTCTTTGTATATCTATTTTTGTGTAAATTATTTGGTCATGAAACTTTGTGCGACTTCACAAAAAATTATGTTTAAATTTTATGTTAATATTTTCACTAAATTCAAAAAAAAAAAAAAAATGCCAAAGTGCAAATATTTTAATATTAAATCACTTTTTATCCATAATATTTATCGCAACGAAACTTTCGGAATATGTTATAAAAACTATATAATATAAAGTTACATGGAAAAAATCATTCATTTTGATGACGTCGCGTTATGATGTCATACGAAAAAGTCATTAATTTTGTAATTTCAAACATTTTTAGCTCTCAATTCTGACCGCTATGTTAACCCTATTCATACCGGGGGGGGGGGGGGTGGATTCCACCACGCTCGGAGAAAATATTTGATAACTTTCGGAAAAAATTTGTACGATTTTGTATTCTGACACATTCTGACAAAATTTCAAGGGTATACATTATGTACTTCAAAAATTATAGGTCATTTGTCAAACTACTTAGAAATTTGTTTGAAACATGGGCAAAAAAACTAAAGATTCAAGTTGTAATAACTTTTGAACCACAAATAGCAAGGTTTTAACAAGGTTTTAAAAAAATTACATTTGATTGACCTCATTATTTTTGACAAAATGTCATTTCTTTTAAATTTTCCATTATTGACGCGCCATTTGGGTGCTATTTCTTCAGTAATATTCAAAAATCGGAAACTATGTGAAAGAATAGCCTATTTTCTTCCATAATATGAAAACAGAAGTAAAATATCTTAATTCAATCAAAAGTTATTTACTGAAATTTACCTATTTGATGACTTCATCAAAAAAAAATTTACGTTATTCAAATGGGTTTATGACGTAGTTACTATGTACTAAGATTTATGTCTCTAGCATTACTCTATCAAAAGTTATGGAGGGTGGTTAAATCCACCCCCCCCCCTCGGGTTATTCGAGACCCAAAAAGCACGGGATGAATAGGGTTAAAATATAGGTTATTGTAATCCAAGAGACTGAAACAGAATTCAAAAATATTCTTTCGTTAAGATTTTATTGGAATTTTAAAGATATGTCTCAATAAAAATGTCAATTCTGGTCCTTTTTTGATGACGTCGTCAAATATATTAACGTAATCAAAATCTTGAAAGCTATTTTTTGTTTTATTTATGATAGCGATTATATGTACAAAGTTTCATCCTAATAGGAATAGTAACAATATCATTACAAAATGTCTCCCCCCACAGCATCTGAGAGCCCTCTAAAGCGGGTTAGCAGATTGCGATAAAAGTATTTGTTAACAACTTAGAACTTCCCTAAAATAATGAACTATACGGATATAAATACCAGATACCTAATTTATGAATACAATACTTGTGTATTTACTAAACATATACATATATATTGGTAACTCACAATTTCCAGGCTTGCATTACTAAACTAATCAATCTCTCAATGCTATAATATTTCACAGGTTTCATTTTAGGTGTTTTTCTTTTGCAGCTTTCAAAATTTGAAGTTACATTTATGGTTGTCATCGCAAAACAACAAATGAATGATGTTTCTATAGACTTACTTGATAGGGTCCTTCAGTTTTCCTGTAATCATAGTCATTGACGAATCGACTATATCGGCGAAAGTAAATGTTGCCGATCTCTCATTCGCTCTGATTGTTGAGCGGCTGGAGGCATCTTCTTCTGGCTCCACTTCACTACCCCCTTGATTCTCACCGCTACCACTTCCACTGCCACTCCATTCCCAAGACCCAGATTCTGCTCTAATGACCAAAAAATAAGTCATCAAAATGACGGCGAAGGTGCACCAAGCATGCGAGGCCATTTTTACTTTAGTATTTTTTTGCTCCACCAAGTTGATTTTTTTTTTTTTATGCAGATATTTTTTTTCTTAGAGCTAAATACAGCGTTTGTTTCTTTTTTTCCTCTTTATTATACTGAATATGAGCTAGGTGAAAAAATACTGAATGCAAATCAATCAAGCGAGTGTAACAATTTTGTTTTGTTGGTGCTCTTTTTTTTTTGATTTATGGGAAAACATTTGAGAAATATTTGCTGCATGCTTCGAATCTATTGACCTACTTTTGACACATTTCATTGCATTGATGTTACACGTTTGCTGCCGACGCCTTTTTTAGCGAACGTTCCCATTTCGACAGGGCTATTTTCGGTGGTTTCATTCTCATTGTGGATTTTTTGACTTTGGCCGTTTATAAAAACTTTCCGCCCCGGGTTTCCAATATTATAGCCGGTAAAAAGTCAAAAACAAATTATCTATAAGTGGAAAACAAAAAAGATCACGTGATTCCAATGAGCCAATCAGAGACAAATTAGATTTAAATGAAGATACTCAGGTAGTAGGCAGCGAAAACAAAGTGTTACAACGAGTTCATTTCCTTCTCTTTAGTATTATTTTACTAATCAACAACAAGGGCGTTCCTATATAGTCATTCAAACATAACCATTCTTTACTTAGGCAATAGATTGAAAGAAAAAGTGTCTTGAAATGTCCTAAAACATTTTGTATACAAAGCAAATTTATCAGTTGTAAGGTAATTTTAATCAAACATGCATTTATTTGAATTGAATAATTATTCTTTAGCACCATTCTGTTGGTGTGTATTTCTATTTTGTCTAAAGGAAAAATTACCGAATTTGTTGATTAAAACATCACTTAAATATTTAAAAATTTCGATAGTGGTTTTTTTTTTGGTTACATGATTCCAATGAAATCTATACTTTAAAGTTTTAATGTAATATTTTAGAAGTTCGGTCTATAAAAAGGAACTATAAATCATACAATATAGAACCAGTCAAAGATGTCCCAAAAAATGTCTATCTTAAAAAAAACAATTTTGCCCTCCAATTTTTCATATATAAGTAAGGAATTAAAATAAACGAATAAATTTTTTAACAGTTGCAATACATTTTTTTGATTTTTAAAATTTTTCGGAAAAAATTCTTTCCTGCTGAGGTTTTGGTCGATTAGTCTGTTTTGCACAGTTTAATTTCAAGGTTGGTGGAGTTTCACAGCTGAAAAACAATGCAGAACAAAAAAACAAACTTTTTGATAGTTACTTTCTGTATGGGCTTTAAAATGTTTCGTTGGGCATGATTCATAAAAAAAACCAACTGAACAAATTACCGAAGAAAGTAACATTCAAGAAATTTTCAGATTAAATCGAATTTAGAAGTTCTTGCTGCATATTGATGTAAAAAGCGCTGTTTCAATCAACGTCTGACGGAAATTAGGGATTAGGGATTTCACTGAAGTTGTTGGTTTGTTGTTTACACCGCTTACATTTTATACTTAAAATCAAAATTATTATAGGATATTATTTTTTATCTTTGCGATTTTATTTTTGGCTTTTCCAGAACAAAGATTCGTTTTTATCCGTCTCCGGCTCATAGAATTGGAAATTTTAGGGGATGTGTTAGATAAGATGAATTCCAAGATGTTTTATACCTAGTGCGGTAAATTCAGAGAAGGTATTTTATTATTATTATTATTATTATTATTATGGTTATTATTATTGTTATTACGAATTTTTATCCAGGATAGCCTCTTCAGTACAATTTAGACTGTTATCAATGAGGGTCCTTCTTGCATTACGTTACAAAACACCTACAACGGAACCTATATGGAAATTAGCAATGAGAGATCATCCTCATCACTGTGGCCGTTGGCGGACTCGAACCCCCGACCAGCAGGTTACGAGCCTAGCGTTTTAACCACTCGGCCACAGCTCCAAAAGTGTTAATTTCAAACCAATTTTTCTTCCTTATTGAGTCCATGCAATGTACCTGAAATGTATCGTCATAATCACATCTTGTCAATTTGAAGATAGCTTTATAAAGATTGAATTATTGAATTATTTTAACTATATCCCAGTAAACACAAGACGTCTTTAACACGTATTTTCTCGTATCTTTTAGAACCAGTTAAAACTGGTATTGAAAATACGTTTTAAATACGTCTTTTCTCGTCTAGTCGAAACTGGTCGATTTAAAGACGAGTTAAAGACGTCTTTTCTGGTCTCGGTTAAATACGAGTTCGTGTTTACTGGGATGGTATGGGTTGAAACATATGAAACATTTCTGAAATTTGGTATATATAAAGTACGTTTTTGAAAAGAATATTTTCCAAAACAATAAAGTCTTTAGACAATATCTATAGAAAACAAATTATAAGCCCATTTAAAAAAGACAAAATTGTCACGTGACTGAATAAGTTATAACTTATTTTTTTTTAAGAATCACGTGTTAGCAGAATTTATTCAGATTCCCAAAGCTCATGTCCGAATTTAAACAAAGGTGTATTACACAATGATACTGGAACGTGTTAAAGCTTACACTTATATACATTTTATTTATTTATTTTTTTCAGGAAAATCCTATAAAAAATAAGAAATATGAACCGGCTCCTGATCATCCTATTGTCAGCACTTGTATCACTCCAACATATCGCCTGCATAAAAGAGGCCAAGAAAAAACAAGGACCACTTGACGGTCAGATTGGAGCGTACCCTACTAATTTCTTTCGGGAAACGGTACCGAAGTTTGTAACCAATAGACCTGTCATCGGTATCTTAACGATAGGGCTTGACGCACCCCCACTCACTCAATTGCACCACATTGAGGACCATGCGTATATTGGATCTTCTTACGTAAAGTGGTTGGAATCAGCGGGTGCTCGGGTTGTACCGATTATAGAGGTAATTTTTTTATCACCATTTTCTTTTCTTTTCATGTACCGTTCCGGGCTTTTTTCCCTACTCTTGGTCTATCTATTACACTATTTACTATCTAGTAGATTCTGTTTAAATGTACCTTTCATTGTCTAACTGTTGATTTATTTCAACTCTAGGACATTAGCAATGAAAAATTAGAAAAGCTGCTTGGTAAATTAAACGGTGTCGTACTCCCTGGGGGTGATTTGGACACTGGAGATGGTGGCTATTACAATAAACTTACCTACATCATGAAGTATTCCAAAGAGCAATGGAAAAAGAAAAAACCTGTTAAATTTCCAATCCTCGGACTGGGTAGAGGAGCCTCGCGTATGATAGTCCATATCACTGGCAAAGATTCAACGAAAAATGCTGATGCATTGAACCTGACCCTCCCCACCTTTTGGACTGCCGATTCTTCAAGTTCAAGGATGTTCGGCAAAGCACCTGGTGGTTTAAAACAGGTGATGGAGACCCATGCATTAGCCTTTTACCATACGGCCCAAGTCATTCCCGCCGAAAACTTTTACAATGATACGAATATAAACAAAACCTTGAAAGCCATAGCAACTTGCACAGAAAGAAACGGAACAAGATTTGTCAGCATATATGAAGGTAAATTTTAAGTTAAAATTCTACAATATTTGCTTTCAATCAACAACAACTTCGTATAAACAAAGTATATAATACTGTTTAGGGATGGGTTTCTCGGTACAAAGATTTTTGTTGTGTGTGCGACTTATTTGATATAGGACTAGATCATAACGCCAAATTTGACAAAGCGTATAACTAAAAACTATCTCTGAAAATTTATAATTATTCTTAATAATTAATCTTCAATGCCGTAGTAGTATACATAATCTGTAACTAAACCGACCTGTAAATAGTGCGACCCGATAGGAACCACTAACATGCGTTTTCAAATGTTGACTGCCATGTGACGAAGGTATGGCCGAATGGTTTAGGAAACTGGACTCATGAAAAATCTAATTCAAAGCCCTTGAAAAGAACCCATTTCATATAAGGGCCTGTTCATATGAAGGTTTTTCGTTACGGTAATCGATTTGAATTCTTTTAGATGGGAGGGATTTCGGATTCTGCTGAGTTTTCCGTCTCGGTGGCCGGGACGGAGATGTCACGTGATCATTACTATTTATTTGCGGAAAGAATATTTTAAAAGCAACAAATATAAAATGGTGGATTAGAGATGACCTGCACACGAGCAAAGTTTATATGAGAAATAACCACCCCGCTTTACTTGGATCTCACCAGTACATCAGCGACATCCCAGTAAATAAGATTGGCTTGCTTTTCCATATAGACAGGGCATTCTTTCCGCCAATAATATACAGCTCGCCGGGACGAAAACTCCTCATATAAACAGGCCCTAAGCTGCTGTTCAGGAGTTCGAGGCCTATGTTGTGAAGCCTATAATAATTCCACCAAATACTTGTAGCCAGTCAGGACTTATCCGCATTGAAATTAATCCAAACAATCCAAATTTTGACTTGGAAGTCTGCTTATAGTACTGAATGATATTAATTGAATTTGAAGGGATAATTTTTTTTAATAAGGGAAACAAAGGATACAGTATTTGTACTTAGATATTTTATAATCTGATTCTTAATGAATTCATTCTAGGTATCAAGCTACCATGGTACGGTTTTCAATTTCAACCGAATGCACCTCAATATGAATTTAATCCTAGCCTGGCGGTCGATCATACAATCAACTCAATCATTGCTTCACAATACATCGCAAATTTCTTCGTCAGCGAGGCGCGGCAAAATGGAAATCGTTTTGAGAGCCGCGCGGCCGAAAACGATGCTATTATTGCTAAAAACTCTCCAACTTTTGTTGGGAACATAACGGACACACAATTCGACCAGATTTATCTCTTTAAAATGAAGAAACATCACGAGAAAGAAATAAAAACTGAAGACGACGAAATACAAGACGATGGACTATCTTTGTAAATATATATTGACAATAGTGATGATACAGACCTTTCCTGAAATAGCGGTTAATACGTTAGATTCTTGACATCAAACTCCGTTTAAAGAAATACTTTTCATGTATGCAATTTATCACTCCCATGAGACCCTAGAAATCGACATATGAACGGCAATTTCTGGAAAGGTCTATAATAAGTAAGAAAAGAGAGATATAATGGCGGATAATTTGAATGCAAGAATATATGGCCGTTTTTCGTTAAAATACCCATTTGTTACCGGCAAAGTTCATAATGTACCGACCCCGACGGCCTGGCGGTGTTGCTCATATTTTTTGAAGTTAGTTGAGGAAGCATATGAAAAAATACCAGCCCGCTTTGTCGAGATCTCGTTTGAGAAAAGCGAGATTCCGGCAAACCGTAGGCTGGCCTGTTTCTTATGTGATCTCAAAACAAATTTTTGAGATTTTTCACAGCAAGCAAGATCATGGCAAAGTAAGCCGACTTACAGGACTGAATTCTCTCATATGATTCCCCCCTAAAAGATGCGATATTTCTCCCTTCGGCCTATCTTGTTTAGTTGAACTGTTTTAAATTATGTGGATTATTAAGTAGCTATAAACGCTGTTAGAAGGAATAAACCAGAATAGGTTTTTTAGGTTAGCATTTAATGATGAAAGTTTCTTTCTCTATAAAATCTCCGTAAAGTTTTGAATAAGCCCGGTCGCTAAATCGATCATTTACGCTGCTTAATTTCAAAAGAAAATCTAGCGGGGCTGCAGAATATTTAGAGTTCCAAAGAGACCGGTCTTTTGCTGAAAAACTTTATTCCTAAAAATAGTACTAGTACTTTTATACCGGAGAAATTTTTGCTGTGGAACTGATAAGTTAGCATTCCAAATTCGAATAAGCGCCCTTTGCACTTGGTTAGGGTGGGCGCTTATTCGAGGGGGCGCTTAATTGATGCGTTACGATTACGTGTTTTTATTGAACATCTAACTAGACTAGAACAGTCCTTCGCTTTAAAAAAGAATAATCGTTTGAACTATAACAAGTTTTGGCGCGTGGCATATCTAGATTCTCGTGTAGACTATTGTATTGCTCTCTTGAATGGACTTGTTCAACTTTATCGAACATCAATTCACATCTTCCATACCATTTTTTATATCTATAAATCGTGCTGCCGAATTGTAGGTTGTTCCATAGAAGTTTGATACTTTTTGTATAAAATGCAATAGACCTATAGTGAAAAGTAATTTCATAGGGATAAAGCTGGCAAAATATTCAAACAAGAAGATATACTTATGCTCTCCGTCTCTGTATCAAAGAAAAAACTCTTCCACGTGGATGTTTTAATGATTTTTTAAGCCTGGGTGTTTTGGGGCAGACAACATTTATATAGCAACGATTTTTATAAGTATAACAATCGCAAACCTTTATTATTTTATAGAGCTGCTTTATAAGGTCGAATTAACGTCGCATCAAGTGCTGCACAAAATCCTGCATTTATCAGGAAGAACCTGTATTGGCTGGTATGCAAAAGTCTTCTTTATAAGTTCAGATTTTGTGCGGCACTTGATGCGACGTTAGTTCGGCTTTATTTAAAAAAACAGGTCTTAGAAAACCATTAGTATAGCCACAAGACTATGAGTAAAAACTGACGTTGAATAATCTTAGTTGGTATTTGACGTCACAAAATAAATTATGTATAAAAAGAAGGGCTGAACACAAAATTAAAATGAATGGTTGCAAAAGTTAGGCTGTGAAAAATATATTTGGTTTATAATGGAGTGCGAAGACAAAGATTATATGGCTGAAGGTAAGATCCAAAAACGACAAGCAGAGACGATATGGAATTCAGATTCCGGCGTGTTTGAAATAACGGATATCCCAGACCACTTAATCAACGTCGATATAAAAGAGCGCTTGTTAAAGAGAGCTTGGCATTGGACTTTTTTATACGTCACTGAAAACTGCGTACGGTATTAAAAAGATAACAGTTCTCCATTTTGGCTTTTTAAATGCCTTCCTCGCGGTAGAGACAACCGTTACCGAGAGTTCTCCTTAAGACTGGAAAGAAAGCACTCTACCACGCTTTTGTGCTATCATCCATGGTACGCGTCCTATCTTCGCACGTACTTTCAGGTTGTGGTACACCGCAGCAAACCAGTAACCTTCGAAAATCAAAACACTTTTTTTCTTCCCTTTCGTCGTCATCGTCAGTTTGAATAACAGTGTTTTTTTCGTTGTTATGATCATCGCCAGAACCAGAAGGCCGTATATAAAACAGGTCTCGGTCTTTAAAATAGACAATCAATTCCAGCAAGGCCATTTCAAAACCGCCACATAATACAAAACGAACAATATTTCTCAATTATATACAATCCAATTCGTCTTGATGATTCCAATTCTCTTTACTTAATTTTGGGTTATCTTCTTGTTGCTTTTTCACATCTTTTTCCATTTCCCAGTACTCTAGTTTGTTGTTTTTGCTTTTCTTCGAGGCTAAAATTTGATTTGACTGATCGAAACGGGAAGCTAGAACCATACCAACCTCGATCCCAGCGCTCTCTTCGTTTTTTTTGTACCTCTGTGAGAAAAAAAAGAAAGAGAGCACTGGGCTCGAAGTTGGAATCATGCTGAACATATAAATAAATAAAACGCATTCTAATATTTGCATATTGCACGGAAGTTTAAACAAAGCAGATAGGTTATGTATTATAACTTTGCATTCTTGCTATAGCAATATTGGTGCTGATAGTTGAACTTGAAAAGTGCAGAGGTAAACAAAGTTAGGTAGTATTTAACTGACACCTTTTCCAGGCTAAAGCGAACTATTTTTGCATCGTTGTCAGACACAAATCTAATACCTCATTCAGTTTATTGCTGCCCTCCTATACACTTCAATGTATGTGTAGTAGTCGTAGTAGTGTAGTATGTTTTATGTAGATAGCCTTTACTAACCTAAGGGTCTTCAGTCAGCTTTTTGGTTCTTTCCAGAAGATTCCACAGCCAGTTTTACTGGCACTATGCAATTCGCATACCTAGACGCGCGATATGGACAGGTAACAGATTCACGTCTATGAACGTCGGTTCTGATTTCCAGGCAAAGCAGTCGGGACAGACACGGAGATGGAACTTTCGATCATCGGAACAGAAACTTTGCTAGAGAGAAACAATCCGACTATACCCCTGTACTTAGCACAATTCCTAACAACTTGCACAAAACAATGGCCATTGATATAGATACCGCACCCGGTATAGTCTATATACTCGTAGACCTTCAAAACATGTGATAATGATCAAATATGGTGTGTGTTTTACGTGGCATACGTGACATACCAGACTTGTATGTCCAGGGTTTTTTTATCAAGATTTAAGTAAATCAATAATCTTTCTAGGGGCAAAATATATTAATCCAAAAGAATCCCCACCATTGAAATGGTCTGTGTAACGGTGTAATTAGATCTGTAAAATACGCTTTAGTTAAAGTTGATTTTATTTCATACCAGAATTTAAAAAAACATAAATTAGTTGTTCATGGTCAACATTAGACTGGAAACCCGTCTGTAATTTTCTTCCATCTAAATGTCGATAAAACAGACTGGTGAACCCTAATTTGCCGTG
>JAYRBV010014002.1:0-13045 GCA_036023255.1 Mitrocomella polydiademata
CAAAAATATTTCTGATACTAACGCAAGTAAACAGTAAATTTTTGCGAATCGTTTTTCAAAAATTAAATGGAACGCTGCAGTGTTTTCTTTTGTTAGTAACACATATACATCAAAGAAGGAGTTTTAATATAATAAACTTACGGACAGTTGTTTATGTTAAATCTTTTAATGAAGAATATATATTGGTGATCATTCAATCAACATTATATTTATTCTTTCTACATTAAAGTTTGAAATAATATTAAATTGGTAGAAATCATATAAAAGTAATAAAATATCCTGCCGTTCCATCTGAAAGTTGGACTAATTTCTGACTTTCCGCGACCAATTTCGATCGTCCCGTACCGTCGGACGACCGCTAAGTTACACCATCACCTTCTTTAAACTGACCTTTAAAAAAGTAGTAAGATAATCTGTACACTATTTTTTATAGCACCTTCATCAACAGGAGAGCCTAAAGGAGACATAGATTCTCGCTCTGTTTATGTCGGAAATGTAAGTAACTTTTTTTTATGACGTTTATATTGTATAAAAGTTTGAGAAATGTTTAGTTTGTGTTTCACATGAATTAAAGAAAAGACAAATTTGCATGGATTAATACTGCACTGATTTGCATTAATTGATTTTGCCCTAATCTTTTTATTTTTATTTTTAGGTTGATTATGCAGCTACAGCTACTGAATTGGAACAACACTTTCATGGTTGCGGATCCGTTAATCGTGTCACTATATTATGTGATAAATTCAGTGGACATCCAAAAGGGTATAGAGATATTGGTCCCTTTTGTCAGGCAAATTTTAAAATGGAAACACATTTTAGTTGTGAAACACTTTTGCAAAACTAGAATTTCAGACGTACCATAACTAAACTAATGGAACAACCACAACACACCTTATTGCATATGATATTTATAGTTGCGTCCAAATGACAGGCGCAAGCAGTCTCACTTCAGCTTCCTTGCTGCGCTGGTTTACCAGCTAGTTTCAAATAAATCACTTGTGTTGATGATTGAACATATTCAGTGCATATAATAATCTGTAGTAATGTTTTAGAACTGCGTTTCTTGAGAGAGTATTTACAGTTCATGTATGTTCTCTCTTAGATTTGCCTATGTGGAATTTGCAGACAAGGAGAGTTTAGATAATGCTTGTCAGCTCTCAGATACACTTTTTAAAGGAAGACAGATAAAGGTAAAACTATCTTAACCCTTAAAATACGTTGAAGTTTTTGAAGAGACTCCCTTTATTGTGGTTTTTAATGAACTTGTCAGACTTTGAAAGGTCATTTCTCATTTAAGACAAGAGTAAAACCAATACTGTTAGTTTGATTTCACATCTTTTATGTTGTGTAAATGGTGGCAAAAGGGTGCGAAACAGATAATGGTATTTTGGCTTTTTCAGAACGCCAATAGTTGTCACTCGGCGCCTAAGGATTAACCTTAATGTTATAATGACATTTCTTTGCGATCGATTTGTGTCTTTTGAAGTCTTATTAAAGACATGATTTAATGGAATAGACCTTTAAAACTGTCAGTGTAGTTATGACAGTACTATATCCAGGTTTTTTTTTGGGGGTACCATTTTTAATTAAGTAAAATCCGCATAGCGGCAGTGGGTCCTACATGGTAGGGGATAGGGGGCTTGAAAATACGCTTTTGTAAGAAACAAAAGCATTCGTCTCCTATAAACAACAAGTTTTATTATGAATTGAACTTTACATACAACAAAGATTTTTTTTTCTTGATTAAATTTTTCGGTCGTTGAGTTTGAGGCGACCAAAAACCGGTATATATACTATCACAAACCTTCTGGATATGCCCCTGATGATATTTTTAAACACTTTAGGTTACTGTTAAAAGGACAAATATTCCAGGGATTTCCTCAACCAATCGTGGTTACAGAGGGCGAGGTCGAGGAGGTAGGGGTAGAGCTCATCATGGATTCAGTCCAAGGTCTAGAGGAAGAGGTGCTTACAGGTAAGGAAAATAGATTCACCAGAGATTCTTTGATAGGATTGTAAGTTTTTTTTTTCCATCATCATTATTTTTATTACTATTATACACAAATGTTTACCAAGGATAGCCTTTTCAGTACTAACCAATACTTATCAATGAGGTCCCTGTCTGCGTTGCAAACATTTATGACGGAACCTATGGAAATTAGCAATGAGAGGTTATCCTCATCAGTGACCAGTGGCCAAACTCCTGACCAGCGTAATTTTTAAAATATGGAATTCTTGTTGTTGTGCTGCTAGCGCAAATTTTTATCTTTTTTCTCTCTTTTTTCTTTCTAGATCCCGAAGAGCACAATGGTATTCACCTTATTAAAGGTAATAAATGATGTTTGAAAATTTTTTTTTGTAGGTACATTAGAATAATTTGAATTTGGATGTTTTTTTTATTCAAATACTTTAAAGGTCAAATAGAATCATTGGAAGGGTTCATTTTAAACCTTTTACAGTACAAGGTTTTGTTTTATTTTTAAAACATAACATACCATTCGCAGCTCAAGTAAGTATTTCTTTGAACTGACAATCATAGGAAGAAAGATTTTATATATTTAACAACATCACAGAGAAGTACATTATTGTTTTGTTTCAATAGATTACTTTTTCTCTCTTAACACAGCACCATCATCTTTTTGCATTTTTCCCACTGTTTGGTATTCTTAGATACAAACTCCTACCCCAGAAAAAAAAAAGATGAACGATGAAAAAAAAGAAAAAAGAAAAAAAGATGAAAAGGAGGGGAAAAAAAAGAAAAGATTTAAAATGGGGGAAAAAGATGAAAAAATTATGAAGCAAAGATATTCTTAGATAGACCTGTGTGGTTTTTCATCCTATAATCATGGAAGTATGTTGCCACAGTATTGACGAAGACAGATATGGACTTTTATTCTGCTTCTATCATATGATTAACCAGGAAACGTAGCATATTCAACAACTTTCAATTGAGGATTTTTTGGTATGATTGTGGTTCCCACATTATAAACATTGGAACAAATGTTTAAGATTTTATTGTGTTGAGTGCAATGTTTATTGCATGGTATGATTATTATATTAGACTATTTCTCTTGGAATATGATCTTGTAATAAGCCGCAAGAAATGTACAATGAGTATCTTCCAATTATGGAATGTTTCTTCATAATTTATTTGTTGGGTGGTCCAAAATATTAATTAAGACTCCAAAACCCATAGATTTAACAGTAGAGTCACCATGTAGCTAGCAACCTTCATGTGAGAAATAAATTACACAAAGAATATCGTAAATTATCAATTTAGCGCCCGAGGGGCTTATTTCGAATTTTTATATTTTGTTTGAGAGGGTTTTGATAAGGGCGCTAAGAAGTCTTATTTCAATTAGATGCTTGTCTTTACAAAATGTTTAAATAACCTTTGGCTATAGTTTTGTATCCAAACAGCCACCCAGAATTACTTGTTTGAGAGATTGGAGCTTATCAAAACATCTCGCTCGAGATGAGGGGGCGCTTTTATTCGAGAGTGGGCGCTAAATCGATAATGTACGGTTGTTAAATAACTGTTGAATAATTTAAAGTTTGCTTTCTAAATATAAGAATTTGAATTGTCAAAGGAAGCTATTAATTTCTGGGTGAGTCTCGCTCTTGTTCTCTCTGTGTACTTGAAACCATACATAGTGACACTACTGTAATTGTTATCTTGTATAATGTTTGAGTATCGTATCTATCATGTATTTTATTAAACTTAGCAAAATAAATCTTAAAGGGATCTTATATACTGTAGTTTTTTTTAATGTCTAAAACCTTGATTTTTTTTATTGTATTTGTTTGAGACAAAACAATTTTGAAAAAGCTTACTGATACAATGCATATAATATAAGTTCTTTTGTTTTTTTGATTTTCACCACCACCTCCACTCACAGAGTTTAGTTGAGATCACTTCTCACTGGTCCATTGAAGGAATGTTGCAATGTAGATTGAACTGAAATTGTGGAGAGGCTTACATGATATTTCAGGGTGTTAGCCTAGCCTCTATTTAATCTGTTATACGGACAATTCCCAATTGAATCTAGGGAAGGACTTTCCCAATTGCTAAGAGAAAAATTATAATCAAACAAACTTAAGCTTAAACTTTTTGCCTTCAAAGATATAAATTTACCACACCTTAATGAATGAGAATTGTGTATATTTAATGGTGTAGATCAATAGATTTCTAACACCCTGTATTTTTATCAAATAAAACATTTTCCTCTACAAGCTTTCTCTCTGGTTTCAGACTTTCTTCTGCCCTAAAAATGGCCATTTTTTAGCCTCGTTGCAATAATTTTCAACCATAACAAATTGAATCCTTGCTAAAATTTGTACTTGTATTTGTATCTGTATTTTGTCTTTTTATCGCTTTTTTTTTTCTTTTTTCTGGTTGTGTTAATTTCAATGTTTCAATATTTGAGCATTGCAAGTTTCTTCTTCCTTTTAATTTTGTTATAGATGTTCTTTTACTCGCAGCAATTTCTTAGTTCCCACAAAAATTTCAATAAATAAAAATATACACAAGGATGGGTTTGTTATCGGATACTTCTGGAAGAGCGAAGATTATTTGTGGTATACAGAAATATGGTACCAAGTTTAGGTATGTTGAAATTTCACACCTTTTCCTGTTGATTTGCAAATCTTTGTCGTTTGTATTTCAGATTTATTTAAAAAAAATTTAGTGAAAAAGTTTCTTGCTTTTGAGAAGTATTCTGCTGTCTTTTTTAAATTATATTTCTTTCAAAAATTCAACTTAAATCACAGCAGTGAAATCTTTAGGGTGATTGTTTTCTAAATGTGACTTCTTCTTTTTAGCGTTGTTGCCTACCTAATTGGTTTTATTTGGCTGGCACTTTTGGCTCATGAAGAATTTAATGCTAAAAACTACTTTTCTGAGAACCAACTGCTTCCTGGAATGGTGGAAACCTATTTTTCAAATACACATAACTTTTATAAAGTTTTGAGAGAGATGCAAAAGACATGTGACACAGACATGCATAATTTGTATGTATTTTATCAATTTTAATGAAAGTGACAATTTTTTTTAATGAGTGGATTATTTATTATTCAAAATGTTTTTACAGGGTAGAAACTTAAGTAAAATTTACTGCAAAAAATGTTTCCACTGTAAACATTTTTAAGAAATGCTGATTAAGACATTTTTTAAATTATCTTACAGAGATTTAAGATTTAAGATGGAAACATATAAATATACCTATAAAAAAAAAAGATCAATATGAAAACTATTGCTAGCTTTATGCACAAATTATTATTGTCTCTACTATTCTAGAAATACAAGACAAAAGGTTAAAGAAGAGCTAGAAAAGATGAACATTGATGTTTATACTCAGAAGTTCAGCGTTATCTCAAATGTGAGTCTTCTTTTTTTGGTGTCCCATTGGAAATTACAAATAATAGAAGAACAAAGATTTTTTATTTGAGAATGAATTATCCTACACCTTATTTCATGCCTATAATTTACATAACAGCATTATATTATAAGATTTTGGATACATTTTTGTGAAAAGTATCAGGGAAAAGTGTATAGGAAAACGACAACCATCATGACCTGTAATTTCCACTGAAATCGTTCTAGAATTTGAATGGTACCAACATTTATGGTATTTACCGATCCCCAAGAGCATCTGGTGTTGAATCGATTGTTTTGAATGTACCAAATCATGGCAAATGCAAATCTATGCCAGGAATTGCCTTGATGCTTACACTTGGAAGATTTTTTGGAATGCAAACATATTGGGCTAAAGATATAATCTTCTTGTTGACAGAACATAATGTTTATGGTATGCAAGCCTGGCTGGAAGGATATTTCCAAGACAAACAATCTGGTTTGTTGCAAATTCAATTTTATTTAATTTCGTTAGTTGCCACACACAAGGTAGATTGTCAGGGTGTTAGCCAGCCTCTGCGGAGAACCGTATAACGGCTTTTTTCCAATTGACATGAAGCAATTTCCCAATTGGGAATTTTTAATATGAATACAGTTTGTACTGTAGCCACTAAAAAAATATTGAAGTTGTTGTTTAGCGTACATTAATTGTTTACAAAATCGGGTCGATTCATACGTCATTGTAAGTGCTTTTTCCGGCCCCTTAGCACCAACCATGGTGGTGCTTCGGGTGTCACTAACCCAAGTGAATTTCCTAATCTAGTGAAAACGGTTTCTCAATCATTTTTCTGGCTAACGCCCTGATTGTGTGGAACGGTGTTAGCTAGCGCATATATTGTCCGTTTGACGGACTCTTCCCAATTCTGCCTTCTTTCTCAATTATCACATTATCTTTTTTCTTGTATGCTCTTCCCCTCTATCAGGTATACTTGTTTGTTTACTTTTAACACGTTAAATCTATTTAAAATTATATATGTTGTAAATTTAACCTATATTTCAACGATTGCAACACATCAAAACTGAAAAATTTATCGAGAGCCTTCAGAGCAGGTCCCCAAACGCCCCTGCTCAATTTTGCCGCTCGGATTATAATTTCTCAATTACCGCCAAACGGACACAGGATTTTATTTCTAGCTAACACCCTGTGGAATTGGCATATTTTAAGGGGGTTTAAAGGATAATTTTTAACGTCTAGAATATATTTTTTGACATAAGTTACATATTCAAAAAAGAAAAATAATGTCGTTTACCAAAATTTATTTAAAAGCCTGGTTAGCTCTAAAATGAAGGTTTTAGAAAGTCACGTGACTAAAAGTGTGGCTTGCAGTATAGTACAGTTTTGTGTGTTTATTATCGAGTTAACAACATTTTCAAACTTAAATTGAAAAACATTCTTTTATAACAATAGTGTAACTTTTTAAAAGGATTATCATCAAAGAGAAAGTGGGGAAGAAAAAAGAAAGTGTTTTTTTAACGAGTGACCTAACTAACTATATGAAAAAACAACATTTTTCGTGTTGGAATCCTTATATTCTCTTTATATTCTCAACCCATGTTAATAAAATGAAAGGTTTTATGGATAAAGTACGAATTTCGGAATACCCGAGACCTTAACAATAAAAAAAATAGAAAAATAAAAGAGAAACAATCTCACGCAGCCGAGCCAAATCTCAATAAGAATACTTCGCAACAATGACGTCACGAATGACATAATATTTCATAAACCTTCAAAAGCCTTATATATTCCAAAATACTTCAACTTAAATTTAATAAAACTAGTTATAAGTAGTTATATTTTTGATACAAAAAAATCAATAGTGAATTTTAGACGTTAATTCTCCTTTAATTAAAATTCGAAATATTATATAAATATAAGAGATTTTTAAGTGCAGCATTAAATCTTTATGATTTTATATATAGTGGAGCACATTGGTAACAATTTTTCGATTCTTTTAGACATCATTTCGGAAAATCTAGAAGGCCATGGAGGCTCCATTCAAGCAGCATTGACATTAGATTTGGAATCAGAAAGTATTTCATATTTGGATATATCTATACATGGTATGAACGGTATGTTGCCAAATCTCGACTTGGTACATGTCTTAGTAAGGATTGCCAACTACGAAAGTGTGCCTGTCAAATTACAGTTTCAGGTAATGATTATTTTATTAAATACAAACCTTTTCTTTGTCTTTAAACCATCCACTATATACTCATCATTTTCTCTTTCACCTACAATTCATTGCAAAGGAGAGTATCATCTTTCACCTACAATTCATTGTAGTGTATCATCTGAGACAATGTATTCTTCTAAAATACTACAAATACCATACCATACCAATCGTTATCTTTCGATATAAATTGCAAGTTATAACAAAAAGTGTCCTATAGGGGACTCCCAAAAATTCAACCTTTTTGCTAAAACATTTGCTTGTTAGCATATTTTTTGTTAATTCAAAGGAGATTTTTTGATAAGTACAAAAAATAAATATATTGCTACAATAGATCAACATAGGGTTGCCAGCGTCCTGGAAACGTGGATGAAGATACTGGAAAGCCCTGGAATTCATAAAGTTCAAATATTTTATTATTACGTTTTTATGAATACATTGCACATTTTTTATTAATAATTTTTAACGACCACAACAATTAATCCACGCAAATATTTACCCACATACAGTAAGATCCCTGGAAAACCCTTGAATTTGAAATCTGAATTTAGCTGGCTACCCTGAAAGAGAAATAAAATAAACTTGTTATTTTTAGTCCCTTTTCATCCTTTCTGTTGTTAAAATGTTTATAGCTTAAAATTGTTCTTAACCCTCCGTAGAACGACCTATTTTCTTACATGGTAAAATTAGCCCCAGAAATATTTCAACAATTACATGTACTTGATTGGCTTGATGACGATTAGTACCATTTTTAAGTGTTCACATGATTTGCGTGTATTTTACAGACCAAACTTGCTATATTCACTATTTTTTATAACTTCATTGAGTTCAAACTTCGACCCTTCGACCACCAATGTTAGATAATTTGAGAGAGCAGAGTAAATGCATGAAAAACAAGGGTGATTACCAAGTCTAACCCGCCGCAAAGTCCTTAAGAAGTTCTTTCGAATTTTATAGAATGCCCTTTACATTCCACCGCAAGACTTCAAGAGAAGTTTGGAAACTTTATTGAAGATGATGTCATTGCAATCAACAGGTGTGCCAACCGGAAACCATGGACTATTTTACAAGTATCGTATTGAAGCATACACATTGAAGGGGATGAACTCCAACCCCAAAGTGAGAGCAGGGCATCCCATTGATTTTGAAGCTCTCGGCAGGTGAAAAAAACTCTATATTCTTTGATGTTATACACATACTCCAGGATTGATATGCAGGCCTCCCACAGCTTCTAAAATTTCTAAATATTGCAATAACAAGGTTTCCACGCCTCCTCAAATGTTATTGAAAACCATTTTAAAGTGACAAGTGAACAGTATGTGTAAGAACCTTAGAATAACCGCTAAACATTTTTCTGTTTTTAAAAACGACCTAATTGTATAGAGTCGTATCGTTGTCAAAATCGTGATGTCAATCGGTTAACCCTAACCCTAACCCTCCCTAACTCTTCGATCTTTTTTAGATAACCTGCCCAGGTGCGTACAAACTAGCCAGGACCGCTCCTTAGTACGAGCGCAAGTACGAACCATAGTGCGAGCGCAAGTACGAACCGTAGTACGAACCATAGTACGAGCGCAAGTACGAACCATAGTACGAACGTTCGATCCGTAGTACGAACGGGATTCAAATTTACGAGCTTTCCATCGATGCTACGATCGATCGATCGACATCACGATTTTACAACGATATGACTATATAATTGTTAGCTTTATTTTTTTTTGTCTGGTGGAAATGTACTTGCTTTGCTTTGTGTTCGTCATAATTCGAGAGAAAATTATTAATTGGGGAATCAAAATCTTCAATTTCGTCATTCTTCCATGTAGGTACATTGAAGGTGTCTTTCGAAGTATAAATAATCTGCTGGAGCATGTGCATCAATCATTCTTTATGTATCTTTTACCGAATACAAACCGTTACATATCCATCGGTTTGTATATGCCCCCACTCGCTTGTTTGTTGGTACCGTTGCTCAATAGCTTACTGCAAACGTGGATCCAGATATTTGAACTGGCCGATGACAAGAAGATTGACGCTAAAACTATTGTAAGTTTGTATTATGAAAGTGAGAGGAGCTGGTATAAAATGAAATGAGTAATTACATGGTTTTGAGGGGTGTCCAACTTTTCTTGACAATGTTCACAAAATTTGTAAACTTTGGAAATGAAAAGAGGGCTTATTGATCCCAAATATCTCGAAAAGCCATGTAGTTCTGTGTTGATTATATATGCCTTAATCAAATTTCTGAAACTGTCTAAAAAATGAAAAAAAGTTGGAAGGATTTGAGAATTTTTTTTTTCACTAGTACTAACTATCTGGAAATTTTCTGTTCACTGATGATCAACTAAACAACGTTCATAGGAATAACAATATATTTATGCAAGTATCGGGGCGCGAAAAATAGGAACAGCTGATTGGATACAACGCATTTAATTGTACCGCTCTGAGCACATTTAAGAAAAAAAACGAGGCATCTCTCCACCAATCAGCAGATTCCAGAAATATACACAGGTTCGCTATTATCAGAATTATATATCTATCCATGTTTAGAGATTTTGTGATATTTTCCCCTACATGATAATAATTATTGAGAATGGTTAGGGTAATGTCTAGACAGCATTGGATACTTAGAAATTTTGTATTTTATTAAAAAAAATAATTATTTAGTAATAAGCAAAAACGTAAAAATATTTACAAAAACACATCAACTGTTATACAAAAATTTCCCGCCTGAAATCTTGTTGTACAAGAAATGTTTGTAGGCGGGAGGACGTCTAATCGAGGGAGTTAAAAAATCTATATAATAAAAGCCGTATTTTGTATCTATCTATGGTAGCCGGGTGGTTTGAGATATAATTTCAAACTTTTTTTGACCCAAGTATGTAATAAAAGCGCTCTTGAAATAACAACAGTAAAAATGCCTTTTAAATATTGAGCAAAGATTTCAAATAATCGCGCGCCCCTCAAGGAAAGGGGGAAAAGGGGCGTGTAATCGATACACTTTAAGGAATTGATTTTCGCGGGGATTTAATTTTGCAAAATCGTAAAATTTACAATTCGCAAACATTCAAAAGAAGTCATTACAGTGACACTTAAATCTTTTTGAGCCAATCAAAGTTTGGAAAATCTAAGAAGTCGATTGGCTCTTTTTTATAGCGACTTGACAAACTGCAAAGAAACAATAAGATCGGATCCTACTCCTTTTTCCTATCAAAAAATTAATTTCGTCCCTCTAGTAAGCATTCTCCCAATGTACAATTAAGGTCGTACCAACGTCACTTCGAATGCGATTCAACCGGCCTGTACATAAAATGAATATGCTGCGTTGCCTTTAGTGTTGTTTACATTTCCAAGTGTCTTCTTCATAAGTACACGTTTTTGTAGAATAGAAATTGATGTAAAACGTTCCACGTTCCAAATCTATTTTAAGTTTCGATTTTTTAACACATCCATATCTCCTCGAGGTGTTGGACCAGTAAATTGTATTTGATAATCGAAGTCAACTCTCGAAACAGTGGGTCTATCTCGTAGCAGATGGCGTTACGTCGTCCTTTCTTTCGTATCCACTGTAACATGTCTTCTTGGAATTTACAATCTATAATTTCAATTTCTTTGCCCTTGACTAGCCTCGTATCCGGGATGGTTGGAAGGACCGGTTCCGCCTCTTCCGGATCACTCTGTTTAATGTCGTTAGCTCCTCGGTTGTCTTCATTGATACCGGGCAGTTTCAAATTATTCCCGTCTTCCGTCGTCGACTTTAACGATTGTTGGTTTTTCGATTGTTTTTGTTTTTCGCCTTTGCGGCTGTTACGATTCCGTTTACTAGTTCTTCGTGGTTTCGGCAGAGCTTTCTGGCTCGCTTGTGACAGTTCGTCCTCATGATCTGTTGTTGAGTTGAAAATCATTCGCAAACGAGTCGTATTCAAACCATCTTTCTCATTATCACGTGAGGGGCGCATGTGGTGGTTCTTGTCGGGCGGTAGATTGTTGTTGTTAAATAGACTGTTTGTTTGGTTACTGATGGGCGGTAGAACGGAGTACCTCGGGGCTAGTGTGCCGCGTTGTTTGATTTTCTCCAAATTTTCCCATTCGTTGGATATGAGTTCCTTTGTTGTGTTTGACCATGCTTTGGCGGTTTCCAAGTTTGCTAATGCCGTCGGTATGAATCGCTTATGAATGGGAGGAAGGAAGACGTCCGATGATTTTCGTGGAGCCAATGAAGATCGGCGCATGGAGTTGGTATTTCTGGTGATACTCTCAAATGATTGGTTGGAGAAGGCAGTCATCTAAAAACAAGTCGCCAGAAAAAATAAGCAACGAAAAATCAGCCTGATAAACAAACAACACACACTGGTAAACAAACAGCACACATTTTAAGGTCCCACGACCGCACATAAAAGAACTTTTTTTTAAAAACGGAACAGAATGAAAAAATGTCTGTAAATGTTGATATATACCATTAAAAAGTCTTTTTGTGGAGACATCATGAAAAACTCGATAATTTTTTCCCATTTATTCTGTACTAGCTGCTGATGCAGCGTCGAACGCTCCAAATGTGCACTGCTTACGCCATAAAACATGAGCGCTACGCATTGAATACTTATTTAATTTAAGTGTCGCGGAGGTATAAAAACAAAGCGCAACTAAAAAGAATGGTAAGTGCGACCAAGTGTCAGTATCTGACGTAGGCGAATTGTTCCTTGGTTTTATTTTGGGTTTAAAGAAACCGTTCCAAAACAAAAAGGTTTAGTGTGACCTTAGAAGTGGCTCACACTTGATTAATAATAAGTAGATTGTTCAATGAAACATCCACATAATCCAGTATAACTTTATGAAATTTGTATCGAATACGCTCAAATATTGTTGTATTTTTCAGACAATAATAGAGTGTTAATTTCGTAAAAATTTGTTGTTTGTTGACTGAAAGAAAGAAAAATGTTTTTTCAGGTTCCTTTGTCTCATCTTACGGATTCAAAGATAATTTATCGAATTATCATGGCATATATCTCATCATCGATTTTGTGTTACGCTCACAGAAACCGGGCGGATTATCTACCATTGCTTTCGGAAGGTTACGACGAAGACTGGTTTTTATTTGCTGCATGTATAGTAAATTGCATCTTGCCCGTTTTTCTTATAAGGTTAGTTTGTTTGTTTACTTTGACCCCTCAGATACCTGGAATTCAAAAGGTATTTTTCCAGGGCCATTCAGGGGAAATTTCAGGGCCATACATTGATTGGCAATGAAACTTTTAGTGTGGCATGAGTTTTAAAAACTAAAATATGAAACTTTTAGTGTAGCTAGGAAACCTGGCTTTCTATCCCCGTTCAAAACCGTTTTTATTTTATCGGTTTATCGGGTTTTGTTGTTTCTTTTTTTTTCACGGGATATACAGCCAGGTTCCACTGCGTCATAAATCATCCAACATATGGATGACGACGACGCTGATTGGTCCAAACTAAT
>JAYRBV010014024.1:0-23689 GCA_036023255.1 Mitrocomella polydiademata
GTGCCTAATAAGATTTTAATAAAAGTAGGAAAGTTTCATTTCGATTCCCTTTGAGGAAAAAAAGTTATTTAAAAAAAAAATAGGGTTAGGGCCTTTTTAGGGAAGTACTAATTTTGGCCTAAATTTTTCGAACTGTCAACATCCACCCTGTCAGAGTGTAAAAACGTAAAGTTCATCAGAATTAAAGTGCTCAAAGTGAGTACACGCATTTTGAGTAATCACGACGAGTAGTGTAACGATTTAGGAAAAATTAACTAGTTTCGTATACATAACATCTTACCAGTGATGAAATATTTTGACGAATTTGGATTTCCTCATTAAGCTACCGAATTCAAACTAAACTTCATGATATTTTTCAAAATCACAGCGGAGTTCCTGATTTGACAAACATCTTGAAAGGTATTTATAAAAGATAGCTTGATGTTCTCTTTGATTAATTGAAATTTTATGATAATTAAAAGCTATTATTACGAGGCAATTACAAGGAAGGATATGTATTGAGTAATTACACCTCATATAAAGACATTTTTCATATTTGTTGATAAAATGGATGTGAATGAACTGAGTCTTGTATGTTTTCGTTGAGATAAACATATATGTTTATCTCAACGAAAACATCACAAAACTCAGTTCATTATTATCGATATTATCGTGATATCAATTCTGTATCATGAAGTAATGGTATTAGACAATTTTCTTGTTTTATTTCGTAGATAGAATAGTGTGTAGCAAAAGTTAGAATTCGTTATATATAAATTAGGATTTAGTTGATTCAAGTATACAAGAAGCATCTGAAAAATGTAGCTGACCAGGATGCAGTATGATTCACATACAAAACAAAAAGGATTCTAATGTGTTTTTATCAAGGTTCGCCGGATCAGACTAGTCCGAGTGGTACTCAAAAATGGGCAGCGATTTTCACCTGACTTGTCTTCTGCATGTAATGTCAGACGGACACTTAAAAAACACCTTTCCAACTCTAGTAATAGACCTTATCGGAGTTTCCGTTATCGTGGTGCATTCTGGTCGATAATAGCCCTCTCTTAGGAATTAAATAATATTATCAAGCGAATTATACATGTGGGAATAACTGTTCAAAAAGGGCCATACGATACCAGAATGCATCACGATAACTGAAACTCCGATAAGGTCACACTAACCAGACCCTTTGACTGATGACTTTACAAACCCCCTTGGGAAAACAATCAACGGAATGCGATTTATGGGATAAACGACAGCACATTTCTCCGATGCATAATAAAAGTTAATGTTGCATAGCTAAAAAGGAACACTGGGTCGGTTTTAATGTATGCGTCGAAAAGGTGTTTTGATGCTTATTTGGTATTTTCTAAATTAGAGTAAATATTGATGCCAAATGTGAAAGTTTAATAAATTGTTTAGCAACCTTAAACTATTTATATATATTATATATATATATTCTCCTTTCAAGTAAAATCTGTGAAAGATGGAAGCCAGCATTTGTCAGGAATGTGATAAATGCAATGAGCACATCACCGTTTTCAAACAACATCTATCAGATGAGCATGGTGCTGGCGGAGAGAATGTCGACCAGCTCATGCAGCAACTTCAAACGTTGGATTTGAATGCACAGCTAACTCTTCCTGCCCCAGTGATTGATTGTCCAGTTTGCAGCAAGGACTACGGAGATCACCGAGTTTTCAGCTCAACTAGACAGTTGTTGGAACATCTGAAAGGTGTACACAATTATACCCAGATTCGCGATGAATCAATTTCTACCAATGTGAACTTACCAAAGGTTGGAGATAAAGTACTGGCTATGTGGGAGGATTCAATGTGGCAATATTTTGATGCTACTATCCGTGAAGTGATGCCGTGTAAAACGAGATATGAGATTGATTGGGATGATGGTGATACTACAGGTATTAGTAGTACTTAGTTTCATTATTTTGGTAATCAGAAATTAGAAATGTAATATTACATTTCAGCAACGAATTTCAGCTAAATAAGATAAATAAAATAGCCACATGGCTAAAAACGGTAACAGCATAATAATACAACAGCGTCTAAACTTTGTAACAAGTCAAGCGATGAATGCGAGAAGAGGCCCTGAGAACGAGGTCGTATTGCAATAGATGAATAAAAAAGCCTATCGTCTCATCGTGTAAACAGAGTTTCTTAAAGTTTATAGTTTTATAGATTTATCTTCTGATCAAGTGTAAATACGGCCATAATTATTCCATTCATTACCTTTTATTCGTATTTTTTCTTCTTTTTTTTTTACTTTTGCTTGCTATTGTATGATAATAATAGTAATATTAACGATTCTATTGTTTCTTATCAATAGTAAAGATATTTTAGCTGTTTTTCTCCATGATTTTTCGACCGTGAATTAAACAAAAGGGAGTAATTATGATGACGCGACACGTGAAATAAAAGAATAAGCTTAGGTCCTGCTAGTCAGAACTGTCAAGTTGCGCGTCGTAGTAGTAGTATAGTAGTAGTCGAAGTCGTACACAGGGTAAACTAATACGGTATCCGCTTTCAGCTGTTACCGTAATAAACTATTGCTAACCAAGAATTTAGCAAATTTCAATTGATCTAAAGGGCCAAAGAGTGACCGACTGCTTGACTTACAAATGTTTCAATTCTATATCAATTGTATTCATTTCTTCTCCAAGGGCGATTTGTCGATTACTATAATCTTGCCGTTAATCGTATGCCTGAAGAAAATGAGATTGGAGTCGATAGTATCATCCTGTTTCCACAGGGAGGTTATCGAGCCGGCGCCACTCAACAGACAGGCGGTCAACGTTGGCACCAGGGGCGTATAACAAGTGTTTATCAGAGCGAAGATGGTACAACTTTGTATAATGGTATCCATACGAAAGGCGAGGAAGATGGGAAATTTGTAACGTATAAAGATTATTCCTACACCTTTGAAGGGTACAGGCTAGATGCGTTCCGTGTTGGTCCTAACGTCTTTGACATCTTGGAATCCGAATTTGATGACAGCGACGAAGCTAGCCCAGTTGACATCTATTTTTCGTTTGATGGCCAATCTAGTGCTACACAGGAAATCGACCCTAAAGAAGTTGTCGAACAAATGGCTGCCAAAGGCATCAATGTTATTGTCAGTAATGACGGATTAGACTTGACCAAGAAGGCAGCAATGATGAAAAATGCCAAAGTATTCATTGCTTGTATCGACGATTCTTACGTCAAAAGTGAAACATGTCGAATGGAATTTCAATTTGCAAAGAAAACTTTAGGAAAACCAGTTGTTCCTTTGGTGTTTGGTTCTGGTATGGACTGGCAGTTATCAGTTGTAGGTAAGATACACGGGATTCTTTATATATAAAATAATGGTTACCCTACTGTAATTATAGAAACTTAACAACTTACTAAGGTGTTGGCAATGACCAGATCCTTGCTAGAATTGATCCCTGAAAGTAATCTGAGAAAATCTTTCTTTCTATAATTGGTTCATATAAAGCCCTCAAAAAAAGAGGTTGAGTCGGGGTGGAAGATAGATCACTACCTACCGTAACTAGAAATTCCAAAAATATTGAAAAAATATTATTTTTATCTCAGGTTTATTGATAAGTGGTGAACTGTACATTCAGTTTCGAGACCAAACCGTGAAAGATGCAAAGCTTGATGAAATGTTCACCACAATCTCAACGCATCTTGATCGAAGTGACTTGGTTGATGGTGTAGAAGGCGCTGGTAATGCTGCTAACAATGATATGAACGAGTCTGTTGTTGACTGCAAGAAAAGTAAGTCAAGGTTGTTTATAGATAAAGATTTGAGTTGCTTTTTCCACGTATAGGGAATAAAGTTTATTATGATGATTATAAGAAATGAATTGAAGCCTTGACTTTTTATGTTAGGCAAGCCTAATCCTAACGTTTTTTTCAGAGCCGGAGCAAAATGTATCTTAAAACGAAGCTAAATGGGCTTTACTCTTGTATATTACAAAAATCTAAAAATACGTCTCTAATGTTTCTCAACTAGATGATATCTTCCTATCATACTGCTGGTGGAATTCAAACCATGCATTTGAAAACAAACAGATTCCCAATCTATGTGGAAACTCGTTTGCAGATCCGCGCATTGTAAAACAAGAGCTTACCAATGCTGGCTACAATACATGGCTGGATATTGAACGTTTGAGGTCTGGTGACCAGGGCGTTGGCATGTTTGAACAATTGGCGGCCGCCCTTAAAGAGGCGAAAGTTGTTGTGGCGTGTATAAGTAATGAATATGCAAAGAGTGCCAACTGCCGTATGGAGTTTCAATTCGCTTGCAAGGGCTTACAAAAACCAATCGTTCCACTGATCGTTGGTGCTGGAAACGATTGGAACGAAACCGTCGTCGGTATGCTGCTCAAAGGGGCCGCTGCAAATGTTCAACCAATCAATTTACAGGAGCTAGATTCTGATGATGGATTTAAAGCAGCTATGCGAGATGTCTTAGAGAAAGTTGAAGGTACCATTGGTAAAGCAGAAGATCTCATCCAAGCCAATGACGATGAGGAAGAAAGAAAAACTGGCGAAAAGAAAGTAGAAACGAAATCTAATATGCCGAAAATTGGTGATCATGTTATATCACACCACCTTAAGCATTGTTATTACACAGCTGTGATTGTTGCATACGATGCCTCTACGATGGAGTACACTGTGAAATGGGATGATGGAGATACGTCGGTAACTGTTCAAAATTATGACCAGGTAAAAAATCTTTAATATAAATTAATAAGCCTACAGCTCTTCAAATTATTTTGGAAGTTAACTTAATTTCACCTCAACCTCAATCCCAGGGTACCGTTTTACTTTTTGGATCTTCTGAAAAATGCGGAAACAATACAAACTTTCAAGAATATCTTATCAAAGAATCAACTCTCTTCAAGCAAATTGTTTACGCGCTTGTCAGTATGTCAAAAATGCAAAACAGTACCCTGAGATCGAGGTTGTTTTTACCCAGGGGGTCCATAGATATCTCTGGAATTCCACGAGGTAAGGGCTAAAAGTCAATGAAATTAATGAGGGATTTTCGAGAAGTATGGCTCTTTTTTCCGGTTACTAGCTTAAAAATTACCCTCGACCCTGGGCATAATAGAAACGTTTTCTACATATTTGCTAAATATATAAACAACACGACCCAAACAATTATGATGGGCTTTCAAGCTCTCCAAAGAATTGATCAGTTTGAAATGTGTGTAGGTTACCATGATAGATTTCCACCTTTTAGGTTGCCATCAACGAAGTTCCTGATCAAGATGACGTTGGTGTTGATTCCATCATATTCTTTCCCCAAGGACGATATATGTTCGAAGAAAGTTATTACCAAAGATACCACCAGGGCATTGTGACAAAAGTACACAGTACAGATGGCCAGGTGTTCGTTGATGGACATCATACCAAGGGGGAAGATGACCATAAATTTCTTGGATATAGGGATTACGATTACCATTTTTGCAACATTACATTGGAAAGCGTTAGAGTTGCAGCATCAGCTCTGGACACCATGGTATAAACAAATTGAATGTAGTAAAACTTATTTATATCAAGTAAATGATTGATTTAGTAAACATTCTTGTATATAATAATTTTTGCGGCTCGAGAAATTTCAAACTTCTCAATAACCGGATACTCGCCACGTCATAGAGTGCCTTAATACCGTCACTGTCATGTTTTAGATAAAATATTTTCATGTATATGTATAATTGTATCATTCAGTATGGTCTGAATCTACTGCTGCAAACAGTTTTCACACACGTTAAAATTCAAACATATACTATATCAAACACTCTTGAAATTATCCCATTTCGCGAATCATATTTTTGATTTACAAAAGGATGAATCTCTTTGATAACAAAATTTTTCGATATTATGCAAAATTCCTTAGACAAGTTTTTGTTTTCGTCACATCATTATGACAGTATGTGATAAGCTTTGCAGCAATTTTCGTAAAAGGAACTAGTCTATAATCTGAGCTATTTTAAAATATATTTTACATAATGCAGGAGTATCCAGCTGGTGTCATGATTTTAACAGCATTAAAAGAGAACAAAAAGTTGAACATATAAAGGCTTGTTAGATGTTGTTATATAAATTAAAACATTTTTGGTCTATTGTTAAGGAGTGACGGACAATAAGATTATAAATTTTTAATAATACATTTGTACATTTTGACGTCTTTTATATTAATTCAAATAGAAATATATTACATCTATAAAAAAACTGATCAACTTGTACTATATATAGAACGATGTATTACTGAATGTATTTTCTACTGTAGAAAACCATGTCGTACTAATGGGACCATGCAATTACTGTGAAAAATGGCTATACTTAGAACTTATATAATAATAAAATAATATAACAGTTATAAATTGTACAAAAGAGTTAAAAAAACATCGACAAATCAACAAGGATTCTTCAGATAAATCTACAGTATCTTAAGGCAGAAAGATGAAACAGTCAGATAGTATCCCTAAGTAAAACCATTTTCCCAACTAAGGAGGAGTTTTTCTTTACATATTCTGTTACATATATACACTCTACAATGGAGGGAGTAAATTATTAACAATATAACATGTAAAAAGAGAATAATTGGACATGAATTATATAATAAGTTATTTGGTTGCTACTAACAACAGACCATGAAAAGTTTCATTACAAAGAATGGTAGAGGAAGATACGAGCTTGAAACAAAGTTTGCACACAAGTCCAAAAGGAAAGCAAACAAAAAACAAACACTATAGTTAAGGTATGTATGTTATTTGATCACATTTACTTAACAAACTTTTTGTTGACATTATATAACTGTATTGGTTTATAAGAACATTATAAACAAGATATTGAAACAGAGGAAAGAAAGTTTCAAAACTTCAAAACGTTTGATGTATAATAAATGAATGTATTGGAGGGATCGATGGACTTATATCGTTTCAAAATGGACAGATTCAAATTATAAAAACATGAAACATTTATTCTGAGTTTTCAAGTATCGCAATGATAACTTCCTACGAATTTTTTTATTTTGCACGAGTATGGTGAAGAAATTCTTGGTGACATTTGCTATGGAAAAGGTTTTTGAATCTGAAACAGTTGTTCTGTCAGAGATAGTGAGAACGACCACCGGCTTTACTAGAATCGTTGAAGCATATCAATCGTGGAATCTAAACTTGATGAAATTGTGCTACTAGTATAGCAGAGCATGCTCTTAACAAAACATGGAATAAGTATAGCTTTGAAAGTTAGAGCACTAGTCAACTAAACGCGTTAATTGTATTTAAAACCTTTCTATATCTCAGCAAAAGGTACCATGGATAAAGTATGTTTTTATATTTCTTTTCAATTATATTCATTCCACTAAAATTTAATTTGAAATTCAGATTATTCATAAGCTAATTTAATGTCAGGTTCTGGAGCTGTGAAATCTAACACTGTCTCATAATTATTATTATGTCCATAATTTTAGTAATTACCGTTAACTTTGTTTTGTAGAGATTTTGCGTCCGGTTAACTCCAAAATGGGATCCGGGGCCAGCAAATCGATCACGTGTCCAATATGCACGGAAAAGGGTTTCACCAATCAACAGTTCGTGCAGCATTACAGGAAGACACACAATAAACAATGTACAAAATGCGGGCTGTCCGGATTTGAATCCGACAATGACATGCATAAGCATTATGACCAAGTACACAATAACAATAACGCAACTATTACATGCCGGAAATGTAGTAAAAAGTATACGGACGAAGAACAATTTCTCGGACATATGGAAAGCGAGCATAATTTCCGATTTAACTCGTCGCAGGTAACTTTAAATGGGGGAGAGAAACCGGTTTGCCCGGAGTGTGGAAAAAGCAAGAAAAATCACGAAAAACTGCAAAAACATGCGAAAGAAAATCACGAATTCAAATGCTCGAAGTGTATTAAAGGTAACTTTAAAACTTTGGAAAAACTTCAAAAACACAACGATGAAGAACATCAGGCAGTATTAAAATGTCCAATCAAATGCAAGGCGACGTTCTCTAACGTAGATGATTTTATACAACATTTATCTGACGATCATAACTTTGCTTTCATCATGAACAGTGAGAACAACAACCTCACTAAAGAGGAAATAAACTGTCCGAAATGTGGTCAAAATGTTTCTTACAGTGACCTCATCCACCACGTTGAAACTGTTCATTTTATTGAAAAGCAGCAGCAGCAAAAAAATCCAGAGCCGAAGATTACGTGTCCTAAATGTATGGATACCGAGACCAAATTTACATCCACCGATGAACTCTTACAACACATGAAAACTGAGCATGATTTTTCTTCCACCGTGCAAATCAAAACCGAATCAGGTGCAACCAAAACAAATCTACCTAAAGTTGGTGATAATGTGTTGGCTATGTGGGAGGTGTCAGTGTGGCAATATTTTACTGCAAAAATTAAGCGGATAATGCCAGGGAAAATACAATATGAAATAGATTGGGATGATGGAGATACTACGGGTTGGTTCTTTAGTTGTTTTTCTTCTGAACGTAGTTTAAAAACTGCGTCAGAGGATGCATTTAAAAAGTTTTCAAAGCTTGCTGCTTTGCTTTAAATTCAGTTTGTTTGCTGAAATAGTAAATGCCTTCAGATTATGTTTCAGTCCCACAATCTCCTAGCGGTTTCATGCAAATATATATTTTTTTATTTAGGTTATATTGACTATCATAACCTAAATACAACTATCTTCTACTTTAGGTCGTTATGTTGACTATCATAACCTAGCAGTGGATCGTGCTCCTGAGGAAAGCGAAATAGGAGTAGGAAGTGTTGTTCTGTTTCCCCAGGGTGGTTATACGGCTGGTGCCACACAACTCACAGGTGGAAAACGATGGCACCAGGGACGAATAACAAAAGTTCATAGAACTCCCACGGGTGAAACTCGCTACGACGGTGTACATACAAAGGGCCAGGCCGACGGGAAATTTTCCACCTATAAAGGCTATTCTTACGAATTTTTGGGATTCTTTTTGCGAGATTTACGAATAGGACCAAACGTTTTCGACATCCTAGATGAAGATACTGGCAACACGGACATTGATATTTCGGATGTAGATATTTACTTTTCGTATAACGATGTCAGCGGTGGCGCAGAGGATGAATGCAAACCACAAGAAATTGCACAGGAACTCAAATCGAAAGGAATCAATGTCGTGGAAAGTCGTGAAATGCAGAACGAGGGTAACTTATCTGAGAAAGTAAAATTTATGAAAAATGCCAAAGTATTTGTAGCCTGTATTAGCGATGACTATGTTCAAAATCAGACATGCCGTATGGAATTTCAATATGCAAAATCAACATTAAAAAAACCGGTTGTTCCGTTAGTTTTTGGTCCGGGAAGAGAATGGATGTTGTCGGTAGTAGGTAAGTCAAGTTGTTCAACATGTCTCAACTTTTGTATTAGAAAATTGGAAGAAAGTTTCTTACATCTATACTCTACGTGAAATACCTGAGATTTGTTATCCGATTTTCTGATAAAGATAAGCAAGCAGCTTTGTTGAAATTGAAATTTATTTTTAGATCAGGTGACAAATATTGAATAAAAACTAGAGATTTTAGATTCAAACGAATCCGAGAATGTTGATGCGGCTTAAAAGAAATGGGCCTCTGCAAAACACAGGTCTGTTTTCGGAAAAACGGAGGATCGCGGAACGGACTATTTTTCGGGAAAATATCGGAAAACGGCATAATATTGTATTAGGAGAATATTATTATTATCATTTATGAATATTTAAACAGGATATTTGCATTTCAGTACATAATACTGCTATTTACATGTGTCATGTAAACAAATAAAGTTCCGAAAACAACAATGTGTTTTGCAACTTTAACCAGTTTACACATAAATATACGATAATATTGATATCAGTTAGATTAAACACATGCTAGATGTTTAGGCGGGAATCATATTCATTAGCCTGTACAAGACCGCCCGTGCAGTACGGAATTTTATATATATACCGTTCGGGGAGGAATGATATTCCGTACCGCACGGGCAGTCTGGTACAGGCTACCTATTCATTAACACATTTGTATTTTCTTTACAGGAATGTTAATATCCGGCGAGCTTTACATAGAATTCAAAGATAAATCAATCAAGGATAAGAAAGTAAAATCCATGCTAAAATCCATCTCTACACACCTCGGTAGAGAGGTTACAGACCATGGGACGGGAAACACAAATGAAAGCGAGAATGTTTCGTCGAAAAACAATCAAAAGCCAGGTAAGTCTCGACATTTTTTAATTGCATAATAGTTTTATAGGTGATTCTATATTATGCAGTCACTGTTATTGTTGTCGACATAGTGACGGTTACAACAGATAATTCGCGATCAGATAATTTCGTAGCCTATGCTCGTTCAAGCTTTTTGGGCTGAACGAGCATAGGCTAATAATTTCGCGTAACAGAAAAAAAATTCAAAAAAAACTTTTGCGAAAAGTAAAATAAATAAATCTCCCTAACTATGCTCAGTTAAAAAAATATATTTTGTATTAAAAAACTGTCGCGTTTTAAGAAATCCTGGTTATCGCGGGAAACCCTTTCAAGTTTTAAGCCATCATAAACCTTCGCAAAAATTCGCATTTTTTATACAGACTGTTGTGAGTTTTAAAATGTTATTTGTTTGTCTTTTTATAGGTGATATATTTCTTTCATACTGTTGGGCAAATTCAAACCTCGCTTTTGAAAATAATCAAATCTCGAATCTGAAGGGTAACAAATTGGCAGACCCACGTGTCATTAAAGAAGAGCTTACCAACGCTGGATACAATACATGGTTGGATATTGAACGTTTGAGGTCTGGTGACCATGGCGTTGGAATGTTTGAGCAATTGGCGGCTGCTTTGAAGGAAGCCAAAGTTGTGGTGGCTTGTATAAGTGATGAGTACGCCAATAGTGTGAATTGCCGAATGGAATTTCAGTTCGCTTGTAAAGCACTTCAGAAGCCAATCATTCCTTTGGTAGTGGGGTCTGGGAACGAGTGGAATGAAACCGTCATCGGCATGCTAATCAAAATGGATGAACATTTGAAGCCAATTAGCTTGCAAACATTGAATTCAGAAAGCGACTTCAAGACTGCCGTACAAAAAATTACTAGTAGAGTCAAAGAAATTCTTGGCAAAGGTCAACCACAAAATTTAAAGGTGACAACAAAATCGCGTAAACCCAAGGTTGGTGATCACGTGATATCTCACCATTTTACACATTGTTATTACACTGCTACTGTGGTTGCTTACGATGCCTCTACAATGGAGTACCAAGTTAAGTGGGACGATGGCGATACGTCAGGACTTATTCAAAAGTATAACCAGGTATGCTTTTTATGTGAATCATTTTTAGAATATCAAAAAGGATGAACCACGCACATGTTCTATACGATAAGTTTGGTTGCATTTCTCAGTGTTTTTTTTTGTATTTGTTGAAATACAAGAACTCGCCAAATAAATATTAAGGAGCCTCTTAGATCGGTTGGCCCTGGAGAGGTATAATGTGCTAAAATCAACAAGATTCATCATGTTGACGGATATCTATACAACTAACCGCGATAAATCTCATTGATGAGCTAAACCCGATAAAATAAATTTTGATTCATTGTGAGTTTCTGAAAATTAAATAATAAATATAGTTTTAGAATCCATGAATTATATTGCTATTTAATTTTTTCTAGGTTGCCCGTAATGAAATCCCAGATTCCGAAGACGTTGGGGTTGATTCCGTTATATTCTTCCCACAAGGTGAATATGTCTTTGCCGGAATACGTTGTCTGAGATACCACGAAGGTATTGTCACCAAAGTGCACAGTATTGGTCATCAAGTCTTCCTGGATGGTCATCACACCAAGGGAGAAAGTGATGGAAAATATCTTGGGTATAAAAATTATGATTATGGATTTCACAACATTTCAGTACGAGATGCAAGAATAGCACCGTCAGCTCTTGATACAATGGCTTAGTCCATAAATCAATTTAATGATGCAGTTTGTATGAGATAATCGAAATGGCAAGCTCATCAAACAATACTTTATAGCCCTTAGTTTAACTGATGGAATCAATTTATGGTGCAGTTTGTGCGAGCTTATTGACATAGCAATTTAATCAAAGATTCAATACCCAGCCTTTATGGTTTAACCAATGAAATCTGTTTAATTATGATAAAGTTCTTTACCGAAATGGAAATGTTATCGAAGATTTAATTAGCATTTATAGACTAGTTCATTAACCGGGAGTTTTTATAAACTGCAATGCTGTAACTGTGTACATAATCATTGACATGCATAAACAGTGTAACCTTCTACCGTGGAGGTTAATCAGGAATCCTATTTCACTAAAGCTAAAAGGAAAAGAAAGAACATCTTATTTTACCGCGCATTTACATGTTGTTACATATATTTCTTTTTAATTTTAACAATTCAAAATTAACAATTTTTAACAAATTCTCAGTTAAATATTATATATTTATTTTGTACAGTTAATATTTACGCAAAAGGTTTTTTTATTATGCCTAGAATTTTTATTTGAATATTATAGAAAGAATTTGACATGTTCATCATTACAGCATTTGAACAAGTTATTACAGTTTTACAGTTTACACAGGAGTTGCCATTTTCTTCTTCTTCGTACATACAAGTCTGATAAATTACCCAAATAGTCCATTCGCTGAAAGCTAAAACAAACTTATCTTATTTATTTTTAGAACTGAAAGTATAAAATTTAAGATTATGGAGGCATCAGCCACCCAATTATATATTAAATGGTAGAATGTGATTTTTGACACGATATGGGAGTCTCGAGAAGTAAACCACAAGGAATTGTGAACAATCTCACATGTCCATCTTGTCAAGGAAAATTTCAAAATGAACTCCTCCTGGTCCAGCATTTCAACAAGGAACATGGTGAAGAAAGGACTGAAAGTAGAAGATCCGGTGGGGAGGAGAGCGAATTTGTTAAAGGAGATCGAGTTTTGGCGATGTGGAAAAGTGCGAAATGGCAGTTCTTTCCTGCAACAATCGTTCGAAAGGTTTCTGGTGGTGATCGATATGAAATTAATTGGGATGACGGCGATACAACAGGCATGTTTAAAATTCCTTCTCTTAGTAAATCCTCTTTTAAAGTTTTTATTATTTTTATTTATTCATTTTTCATTTGGACATAATATTTACTTATAATATCTTCTTCAGTCCTATGGAACGGCTACTTACCCTGTCTTGCGAAACACCTTAGGGAGTTAGTAGAGATATACGGGAAACTTACCAATCACACACAACCAACCCTACTGGATGTAGAGCCAGTGCCTAACATATTGTCTAGTACGGATGCAGGGCTTGAACTGTAGTACAGGTCTATGATCGAGTCCTTTATACCGCGTCTTCGACAATATGTTAGTAGAGTGTGAAGATACGCAGATCAATCAATTTTCATCACCACCGAAAGCCTCACAGCTGGGTTGAAATTTCGCATTTGCCGGGTTTTAAACGTTAACTTATACTCTATAATAGTTTAGGTTGAACCTCGGACCCTTCGACTCTGAGCTCAGCGTCTTAACCATTTAGCCACGGGTCTATATATATATATCTAATTCAACTTACCTTTAGATCGCCTTCGACTAAATTTAAGTTTTTATTTGATTAGCTCTGAATGTTTAGGTGGTACTTATAGATTTCATATTTATCAAATAGGTCGGATCGTTGATGCATCTCTTATCTATTTGAATGTTATTCCTAACCGAACAAACATACAAAGTGGATGTAAAGTTTTATTCCGGCAAGGATCATACAGTGCCGGTGAAACACAGGAGACAGGTGGCTATCGATGGCATGAGGGAATCATTACCAGTGTTCACCAGGGTGGCTCCAAAGTGTTTTACAGTGGACATCACACCAAAGGTGCAAGTGACGGTAAAGGTCTTGGGTATCGGGGTTATGACTATCAGTTCAATAGACTTTCTATTGATCAATTGAGACTTTCGAATACATCAACATCAACCAGTAGCAATGTGGATGGGGCTCAAAGCTATGTGCCTATATGCACGGTAGCATCAACTGGAATAAGTTCCAGGAAATGTGTTGATCTGAATAATAAATTCTACCTGGATGTTGGAGATAGAGTGTTGGCTGAATGGAGCGTAGGTCAATATTATTCAGCTCAGGTTCAAGATTTTCTTCCTGACTCAAAGTACCTGGTGGATTGGGATGATGGAGATACGACAGGTAATAACAGTTCAATTAGTAAATCGTTGAAGAAAATCTACATAATGTGGACAAGGCTGTGTCCAACTGCATATTTTGAAAATAATCGTAAATCACAAGTAATCAAAAGTTAATTTTTTGGGTCAAGCGAGCTTTAGAGATTTATAAGAAGCCTTGAGATCGATCAATCTTTCGGCTTTCGATCAAGATGATATAAATCTTGATGATTTCATCAGCCTAGTACCCGGACTCTTTGGAACAAATCGAATTTTGCTGCTTCTTGAATCGTTTGGCGAAAAAAAGACCATCAAACTTAGAGTTAAGCAACCAAATTGCGTTACGCGTAATTTGCTATTTATGCCAAGAATTAATGACACTGATACTGATTGCGATTTAAGATAGTTCAACGTTGTTGTTTGAACTTGAAAACGTAGTCTGATTTGCATACATTGCGAAACGGAGTCGTTTTTTCCGTGTGGTGTAAGGTCTGCGAATCAGACTATTGAAAACGCTGACACGAAATTGTTTTAATTTTCTAGGTAGAGATGTCAGTTATTACGATATCACACTAGATTCAGTACCTCGTGTAGAGCAGCTATCTCTTGGTTCGGTCATTTACTTCGAGCATGGTGCAACTTGGCACCAGGGCTTGGTGACAAACATCCACCAAGGAGGTGATGGTAATATGTTATTGGATGGTAAACATTTCGCCAATAGTTCAGCACTTGCATTTAAGAATTATCGACTTGACCAACTTTGTTTGAAGATTGACGTACGACAAGATGGTAGCCTTTACAATGAGATTCAAGGTAGTTATGTATTATATATGTGTCTAATCTTTATTTAAAGTTACAATATTATCAACTAAATTCAACGAAAAGTGAGAAAGGGTTTTCTCACCCTTTGCATATCTAAATCCCACAATTTTCTTCACAGGTGGTAGTCCAGCAGTCCCACCTTACAGTGTTTTGGTTGGTGGAGGAAGTGATGGTGATCTCTTAAAAGTTGGAGACCGCGTGTTAGCCATGTGGGCGAAATCAAAATGGCAATATTTTCATGCCACCATTATGAAAGTGTTACCAGATCTTCAATATAAAATCGAATGGGATGACGGTGATACAACTGGTAAGATTGACAAAAGCATTGTTGTTATTAATATTGCTGTTATTGTTATTGTTGTTATTTTTTACAGGTTTTTAGGTTCTTGTAAAATTTTACAAATATTTTAATCTTCGTGAATCTAAAGGCATTTAAGAGATGAAATATCGTGAAAAAAAGTTCTAGTGACATAGGCATCGATCTAAAATAAAACTTTTATTTTAAGGATTGGTTGTTGATTGTTTCAAGATTGCAAAAGACGATGTTCCTAACGCATATGATATTGGTGTTGGTAGCATCGTCCTCTTCCCACAGGGTGGTTATAAAGCGGGCTCTACTCAACGTTCGGGCGGAGTTCGATGGCACCAGGGTGTCATAACAAATATCACCTTTGATGGGAACGGAGATACTTTGTATGATGGATGTCACACAAAGGGTGAGGGAGACGGGAAATGGATTACGTATAAAAAATACTCCTATGCATTCTTCAGAATGAAACGCCAAGATTTACGCATTGGACCAAATATGTTCAACATTATAAATCAAAGCGCACCCCTAATACAAGCAAGTGCTCCTGATTTGGGATTTGCACCGCCCGCATACGAAGATATACACCCTTCCCCACAACAGCAGGCGGTACCACCCTATTCTGATCCAGCACCACCCTATAGTCCGCCTTCTTTTACGGGCGGTGATACGATGAGCAGAATTATAAAAGATGTTGACCCGTACATACAATTAATTGAGCAAAATATGATTGGTGTCCGAAATCAAACCATTCATAATGGTAAGTAAGAAAAAACTTGATCTAAAATCACTGCCATAACTATTTAAAAAAAATAAATTATTGCGTTAAAAACGAGTTGTGGAGATTTACCTCAGAAATTTATCAGAAGCCTCGATTCACCAAGATTCATTATCCTATAGTACAGCCTCTTGACTTGATTGACGATAAAATTACCGCCAAACTTAGATTTAAGCCACCAAATTATGACGCGTACTTTGCTATCTGTGCCAATATTATATGGCAGTAATTGTAGTGTTTATGCTTTTGAGACAAAAAAGAAAACGTGATTACTTGAATCAATAAAACGTTTTCCATGCTACGATTGCTTTCGGTTTTGTTAATGTGCGAGTTACCTCTTTTAATATTCTAGCTGACGTTTTTGTATCCTATTGTTGGCACAATTCCTTTCTTGCCAAAGAAGCAACACAAATTGACGCATGCGCTGAATCTAAATTATCCGATCCGCGCTTGTTAGCCAAAGACATTTCTAAAGCAAATCACAAAGTATGGCTTGACATAGAATGCTTGGAAAACTGTTCAACAACAATGTTCCAACAACACGCCGAATCGATCAAAACGTGTCGAGTATTCGTACCGTTCATCAGCGATCAATACGCGGCCAGTATGTTTTGCCGCATGCAGTTCCAGTACGCTTGTGGATTTCAATCCAAGAAAATCATCCCTGTTATAGTGGGGACAGGGAACGAATGGAAAACGTCTGTGATTGGTCTGATGATGGATACGGACAAAGAAAGATTTCAACCAATAGATTTGCAGGATATGAACACTGAGGCAGGGTATCGAGAATTCCTAGGAAAAGTTATGTTGATTATCAATAGTTGATCTATTTGGTTAATGCATCTTGCGCTTGATTCATGCCCTCGGACGAACTCTATATTGTTCTTGGATAAATTCACCTTTTCATTTCATCACTATGGTAACTGCCGTCAAAATTGTACACTAAACCAGACCCAGGCTTTTTGACGGATGGCTCTACGTTTATCCCCTTTGGATGGCTCTACGTTTACCCCCTTTGGATGGCTTTACGTTTACCCCCTTTGGGAAAACAATCAACGGTTATGACACGTATTGGGATTTCGAAAAAAACATAAACGACATGTTTCTCCACTACATTAGCCTATGCTCGTTCGGCCCAAAAAGCTTGCTGTTAGGGCCTCTGCAGTCAATCCAGTCTAGTGATCCTTTGTCCCGTAAAAAGATTCCGCTATTTTGTCCTGGAAATTGCAATGCGCACGTGCCAAGTTCAAAATGGCGGACATTCCTATTGTTTGTTATCGAATAATTCTGACGTCAGTATTGGCCTTGTATTGTTTTCCTAATTATGCGTTCCTCGTCCTACGCGAGGAAGAAATACAGGTCGGGATAACTAGACTGGATTTGAAAAACTAGTGTAACATTCAATATGGTAGCCTCTTGCGTCGCAAAAGGTGCATTCGAAAACTTCTACTCATACCTTATGTAGTAAAACTAACCAAGCTATTAACCAGATAGAGCCTGGTTGTTGGATGAGAAGTGGCTGAAAGGTTTGGTTGAATAATTTTGCGCATCCAAAAGTATGATTGTGAATGAAACCAAATTATTATAATTTTTTTAATTATTGCGGCTATAAATGCGATCAGCATGAACCAGCTATCCCAAGTTATTATAATTGAATGAAGATGACCTGGCCATATTTCTATTACTTGAAGTTGCTTTTATATCCTTTAACTGTAAATAGTTTTTATTTTGAAATTTAAAATATGTAAATTTATTTTCTGTAGACCGTATATATTTAGCCTGATTTGCATACATTGCGAAACGGGTGTTTTTATCAAGGTCTGCGAATTAGATCGTATTTTGATAATAAATTTCCGTGCGAAAAATAACCTTACCCGGGGGACCGAAGGGTAAAAGCACTCAAAAAATATCGTTGACTTTTTTATTTTATCCTTTTAATTTTTCCTGGTTTGTGACTTTTTTTAAACTTTGTACAAGATTTTTTCGAGTGTAGTCGTTCAATCTCAAGTGTTTCTGCAATAATACATGAACACGACCACGATTGATGATTATTATTATATTTTTCATGACCATTTAAATTATATTTACAGTTCAATTATAAGTAGCTTTTCCAGCTTCCCCCACCCACCCATTGAGGAAGGACATTCTTAGACAAGGGATCTCCTTATAGCATGACAAGACACTAGGAACTGACTGTTACATTTCACAACCAACCAACAACCAGTGTACATATATTGTTTCTAACTGGTTAAGGGATTGTTTCTATAAGGAGCCCACTATTGAACAACATACTGGTATCTTCATTAGACTTGCACTATTAAGAAAAGTAAGGTTGACAAAACAAGCGATAGTGTACTTAAATGATTAACAGTCGACGCATTAGGATCCCCAGATGTTCTAGAAATGCACTGGCATTCACTGTTCACCTCTCCTTCGCGGAGACCAAATTTGTCTTGTTGACATGTGTACCAACAATATAACTCTCTATCGTGGCAGTTATATTTACCCCCTGATTTTTGAAGAATATATGACGAACTTGAGCAGCGTATCATTTGATGATGGGTGTAAAACGAATTCTTCAAACACACTTCGTCGCCATCGTTTTCATATGAACATTTGAGTTGAACATCTTTTGGTTCATTAATGACTATCTTTACTTCTATCCTTTTGGCTATTTTATTTCTTTCCTCCATTTCAGTCACATACAACGTTTCACCACATCTACACTTTTCATCAATGCCCCCTGATTCCTTGTTGAAATTCTCTCGTTGGCATGGATACCAACAATAAGATGGGGTATCATTTCCCCCAAGAATGCAACGATGTGTACCATTTGATACATCATTCATATACGAATCGTTAGAACATCGAGCAAATTGAAAGCCTTCATAGCCCGGCACGCGTAAACATTCGATTTTCCCCGACAGTTGATCGTCACAATTTCTTACGGAACCAAAAATTACTGGCAAACCACTGCACGATACTGTTAATAAGAAAATGGCCAAATTATTTGCGATCATTCTTAATGACTTGATAATTATGTTATCCAATTGTGTGAAATCTAAACAGAAATTTGAAATGAATATTACTCTCAGAATATTATGAACTGAATTGACATCAGAGCTGGCGATGTTCCTCAGAAATTTTCAGAATGTGTCCCGCGTTTATGCCTTTAGCAGCCAGCTGAAATCATTGCAGTTCATAAACAGAAATTATTCAAGTAAAAATATGTTCTCAAAAATGAATAAATAATAATCTTTACAAAACTTCCTTCCTAAATATCGCTGGATAAATTGATAAGACACATTATTCTATATCAAGAAACCAACCAACACACCATCGAATATCGTTCAGTAAAACAAGTTCTAAAAAATGAGTTTAGTACTATACTATATCTGCTATTTTCAACGAAAAGCTGACAACTTGCCATTTCAAAACATACACAACACACTGGTCTCTCTCTTTAACCATTAGCTAAAATATTTTTCTGCGTTCCTCATTTTGGGTGATAAAGTGTGAAAAATACCAGTTTTTACCACTCTGCTTCACAAAAATACCCCAAAAAGTATTTATTCAATTATAAAACATAGAGAAGGGTCAACTGCTTGTTTATCACTCGTTCATCGTGAGTTGTACATTTCTGTTGCAGCAAACGGTTTCTTGGGTTTTTATGTCAATCAACATCGATTGCATTAAAAGATTTTCTAGAAACAAACATTATTCCCAATTATCAATGTTTACGAAGAAAATGTCTGTAGTAATCTTGTTAACCAAATCATGCACATTTTCCAACTTTTTAATTCAAAAATATTTAAAAATATTGAGATAAGGTCTCTTTTTATGGGCATTCTTATCTTATAAAAACCAAAGAGTTTTACCTATATCCTATTTCTATCTTCAACAGTTTCAGTAAAAGCATCAAATTTTTATGATGCAGTTTCGATGAAAAACTGAACAAACAAAATAAACAGTTGATAATGGCTATTTCTACACTGTATAGGAAGCCGGTATAAAGGAGTGTCTTTATGACATCTTTAAGACGTATTTTTGCTGGATTGGTAGTGGATAGTGATGCCTCTGCAGTATGCAATTAGTATAGGCATCAATCTACTGGGCCTCAAAATTCACATAAAAAATACAGTAAAAAGCAAATCATACATCTAGTAAAAAACCACCAGACCAAGTTATCATACCCATACTAAAACTTCCAACATAAGCGCCGTCAAGATGACAAAAATCAGCATCAAGTTGTTATTATAGTAACAAATGAATCAATTAATACGTAAACGCATCTTACCAATTAAAACTAATGGTTTAAGTCGTGGGAAAAGTAATGGAACAAGCTGCTTAGAGGGAGAATTCAATGATAGATTCACAATAAAGAAATTGATTAATCCTAATTAGTAATCTTCTAACAATTTGTACATCAATTCATCATTTGTATAGAATCACTCAGTTATACTCGGTTCCTCACAGTCTCCTAAGAGCATCACCGATTTGTTTTTTATGATGTCTGCAGGTTAATTCATCAATCGTTGAAAATACTGACTTTCAAATAATTTCAACTGTTCTCTCCGAGCCATTAAATTCAAGTTTTTTTCTTTCAGGAAACACTTTCACATTTATATGTAGATTATTGTCTTACGTGCGCATCGTAATTAATTAGAGTACTAATGAGGAAGTCTATTTTATGTTCTGTCTATCATTTATTATCCTAACACTGTTCACGCCACAATCGACTTTCCCGAATTCCCCATTCCCATTATACGAGTTTGCACCTACAACTACCGAAGTGCATTGCGTTCACGACAACTCGATAACTCGGACAAATCTTAATGATAACCTTGAACTAGAGTTAAAAACATTTGGCATAACAAAACAAAAAAACACCATACCAGGCGATCACTATTCAAATCCACGAATTTGTCATGATATGTTCATAGCAACAAAAGAAAAAAGAATAACATTCTTTTTCTTTATTTTCGAATATTCAAAATAGAACATAACAAAGTTTTAATGCTGTTTCTTTTGATACCCAGATGATAAAAAACCGTCAAAAACTCTAAATCCAACAGCTCGGAAAATTTCTCATCGCAAAGCATGTCGGTAGTTGTAGGCGCAAACTCGTATAATGGGATCAAACTGTTAATGAAAATTTGACTTTATACGCAGCATAAATTATCCCGTCTAGTGGATTCCACTTGTCCACTTTTGGAGAGAACACGGGTAAAAGTATCATGTCCTATTTGTCTCGGCTGTCCAAACTCTATCTGTCCCGAGACAAAAACGCGCGTACTTTTAAACTCAAACAATGATAGTTTTACTCCGGTAGAAACAATGGGCGTGATAGTCGTTTTCATATCGTACAATCGCTGAAAAGCTTAGAGACTGACGGACATATGCCGAACAAGTATTGTAAATTTATTTTGATATCCTTCAGAGGGACAGCTTACAAAAACTTTCAGCAGCACAAGGAAAATATAAACTTTTTCTTAGCAAAGAAAGAAAAAGTTTTGAATTTCTTTTAGCGCAACACGAGGAAAAATTTGAACTTTTGAAATAAAAAATCTACAATTGTGTAACCCGTAGAGGGATCGGAGTTAACATTTCGTGATTCGGAATTAAAAAAGCTTTCAAAGAGCTACCCTTAAGGTCGACCCGTATGTTCCAAAGGTTGACTTGAATACCCCCCCCCTAATTGTATAGGTTCAAAACTTGGCATTTTCAAGTTTAAGATATCATTCATATAAGTTTATTCCCAAATCTAAGCACACAAAACAGAAGTAATATCTAAAGAATTGTACTACTATGTAGTATACTTATAATGTATTGAGTGAATCATCCATTAAACTATTTTAATTTACACAATATATTTTATTCAGGGCAGGATCATGGTATTTAAATGAGATCCTATAATTATACCCTTGACCAAGTTCATCCCCCTACTTTGATCATTAATTACCGCGGCAATTATTTGAACTCAACATTCATTCTGAAAAAGGTTTTGCTTTTTCAGGCAAAAAATGGGAAAAATTAACATACAAATCATACAAACCAATTTGTTTACTACTTTTTATAGGTGAGGTACTATCATGTCTCTGTACCCCAATCAGGTTCAACCCCTTGGAAACCCATGGGAGATAGCACTACACCAGTCAAATCGGGTTTATTTGACCCCCACCCTACCCTGTATAAAATTGACAGTACATTATGACCGTCAAATTGCTAATAAAGAGACATTTTACACACTTTAGTAGACAGGATCTGGACTCGAAAATATTTTCATCTGCTCACTCGGTTTTGAGTTTCCCTACTGGGGTACTGAGACAGGGGTGTATGAATATTATAACAGAAAGGCAGGTCAAAAAATGTATAGGTTCAAAACTTGGCATTTTCAAGTTTATCATTCATATAAGTTTATTCCCAAATCTAAATATCTCTCGATTATACAAGATTGAAGGTTATTATCAAATTGGAAACGTTTGGTACGCGAAGCATCGCCTTGAAATCTTACAATATAATAAAACTCCAACTTCTGTATACTAACAAAATAAAGACGTATTATCTCCTCTATTTTCTGTTAAGTTTATCATTTCGTTTTAAGTAATGCAAATGTACGAGTGAAACTTGTAACCCTCTGGAAACGTAAAATATTCTAACTCTCTGTCTATAACAAGGAAGTTTTAAACTTAATATTTTTATGGATCCGTGGCCGAGTGGTTAAGGCGCTGACCGATCGAACGGTCCAAGGTTCAACCCCGCCTCGAGGCTTTCGGTGGTGAAAATTGCTAATCACTGCTAATTCCATAAAGCTCCTTTGTAGGTGCTTCGCCAGGATGGTAGGACCCTCATCGATAGCAGTTCACTAGAACTGAAGAGGCTATCCTGGGTAAATATGTTCCAATAATAATAATTATTATTTAAAATATATTATTATGTTTATGAAGCAATTTATGAAGGCAATTTGGAAGAAGAACACCGCAGTCAGCCAGTACCATGCAGACAATTTCAGTGTTTCCATGTTGTGTATACGTTCCAAGAGTACAAGCCAGCAAAATATACATCACAAAATAACACGGATGCTCTATATCACAATGTCTCAAGAGAATTTTCCTATATCCAAACATCAACACAAAATAACAGAGAGCAACAAAAGAGAGTCAAAATATAAAAACAAACGTGTGGTCGGAAGATGTTGAATTATCTTATTGTCTTGAAAACCATATAGAAGTAATATGTCATCAATCAAACTTCTTATCAACTCGAATGAATAGATATAGTACGAGTCTCAATTGGGAGATGATCAAATCTTTGACTGAATCGACCCCGGGAGAGGGGAGGGAGGTGGGGTGAGGAAGTGGATTTCACCATTCTAATTTCATTGACGGTAGCAGCGCAAGCGAATACAGTCTTTAAAACACCCTTGTGAGCTTTTTTTTTGTCACGAAACGGCAAGTTTGAAGCGCAGCGCACGGAAGCAAGCGGAAAAATTTACAAGCGAGCCAATCAGGTTTCACATAAGATTTTAAATGAGATCTGATTGGTTAAGACACCAACAGCACCAC